>JANIJG010016439.1:43783-57966 GCA_024611175.1 Megaceryle torquata
ACAACCTCTCTGGGGAGCCCCTTCCAGTGCTCTGGGACCCTTACAGGAAAGAAGTTCCTCCTCATGTTAAGGTGGAATCTCCTGTGCTCCAGCTATCATTCCTGCCTCCCCAGGTTGAGTGCTTCAAATAGTGTGTAGGCACAGCCCCAAGGACTCTATCCTGCTGGAGGCTGAGGATAAGCTGGTTGTAAACCGCCAATACTCTAGTGGAATGCAGTCTGACTGACAAGGATCTATGGGGCTCTTGCTTCTGCTCAGTGGAGTCACTAATACTGACTTGTTTCCACAAGGAATTTTGCTTTCATTTTCCGAATGTTTTCTGACACGCTTCTTTGTAACAGAAAATTATCAACAACAACCTATACAGAGTATCAACGTTATGCTTAACCATTGATTTACTGTCCAGTGATGTTATGGTCAGAGTAGCTTGGTATGTCTGTTGTATCTGATCTGCTTTAAACAGATGTTTCCAGCCTCACCTCAAAGGCCCTGCAACTTCCCTGTAACTTCTGGTCCAGTTAGAAGTTGAAATTCAAATACTTCAAGTCATGGAAAATGTTCTTTGCTCTTTTACTTTTCTTATTTTCCGTTGCTCTGCCAATCAGAACTATGATATAAATGGTTTTATGACCCTGTCTGTCATGCACGAGGAAGAACTTAGCCTGTGGATCTCAGCACTGTGAAATTAATTCAGTTTTATAGCTGATGTGTCTGAGAAACAGCTGTTTGTGACATTACGTTGGTAGTTACAGAAATCATTCAAATGGTGAACTCTCTTCTTAATGCACTGACCACTGCAAACTGGAACTCTGTATTTTTATTCCCTCCAGTGTAGGAAGCAGATCCACTGCTCAGTGGTGGCTGTCATCAATGAGTGCCCCAGAAGTTGTATGTTAAACAAAGTGCCACTCATGGAAGGATAAAGGTGGTAACCTCCAGCTTCACAAAATCTCTGCCTGCTTTTTCCAGCTGTGCTGAAAATTCTTTTCCCATTTAAGCTAGCACTTGAACTGGTGATCATCACCGGTACAGAAGGATTCATTTGGAGGTAACACATCTTCTTTCTAAAAGATTTGCTAGCTTAATTTTCAGAAATACCTTGCTTTTCTGGTTTCTTCTGATGATAATGTAGGAAGCATTTCTTCTGACACCAAAGAACAAAAATGTCTTGAAAAAAAAACACCTGCACCAAATGACAGAATTACATCCAAATCCCATCAAAATCAGTGACAGCCTTTCCAAGAGAGCTGGAGTAGATGTGTTTGCAATCCTCTTTTACCTTTACTCCACGGCTCCTCGGAGCACATATGTTTATTCATAGCCAACCTGATTACAGGTCAAGATGGCTTCACATAAAACTTGACCCTGCATCTGAAAGGAATTAGCTTCTCCTTGGATAGTACCTAAGGTGAATTGCAGACTTTCTTTCTTTAGAGTGGACTTGCTTATCTTAGGGGGGGAAAAAAAAAAAAAAAAAAAGTGTCTTTTTTATCTAATCTCAGAACTTACTTATATCTCTTTCTTGAGCAGTTGCAGTAAATCTTAGCAGGATTATCGGAGTTTTACAGGCTTTTGGAAGCTTTGGATTTGCTTCCATGCTGTTAGGCAGTGCAGGCATGAGAGGATGAATCTGCATCACACCTAAGCACCTGCCACTTCAAATCTTGCAGTGACAATGAGGGTGTCCCAGTCGGATCACTCAATTACTGCAGCCTACAAAACACACGATTTTTCCTGCAGCCACAAAAAATGCATTAATGTTTTGTTGTGAAAATTACTGCACCATGCTACGCTGTAGACAAAATACGAGAAGGTTGGAGACTATGACAGAATAGAAATGAATTTGCTCTGAAATTAAGTAGTACTATAGGAGGAGAGATAAAGATAACTTGAATTACCATGTTGTCCAAGGAAGAGGATAATGCATTCTTCCACTGGAGTAGAAATGCCTTTCACAGAGGCTTCTTAGTGCTCTGGAGAAGAGAAAGGGTGTATTAATGTAGGCATGAACACTTTGAATGGTGAAGAGCAGGTAAAGCAATAGTTTTGTAGAGAGGTGTTATCCATGAGCTGCAAAAGACACTAATGCTCCAAAGGAATTTCTGCTGTCCTTGAGAAGAGGTAAAAGAGTCCTGGGAGTCTGTAGTGACACCAGTGAAGAAGAATGAAATGTCATCTACACCTCTGCATTACTTTCCAGATCTCTAACGAGGTGATAAGGAAACACAGATGCAAGCATTCAGTGACACTTTGGGTTGTTATTTGTTTTGATGAATTTGTGCTCTTTAAATAAAAAGCTGTTATACATTTTAATTAAGAAGTATGGAGAAGTCATTTGTGAAAAGGTTCAATTATGTAAAAAGACCCCACAGCAAGGCTCCAATTTCACGCAAACCTTCACAGGATAAAAAAAGGCCAAGTATGTCTTTTAATTATAAAGCTATTTGATTTACAATTGCAGATGGATATGTTTTATTAAAAAAACCCCAACAACAACAGTCTTAAAGAAATATTTCATGCCAAGCTTTAAGAATATGCTAATATATAATGCTAGCAGCTAGGCAAAAAAAAAAAAGCTTGTTCTTCAGTAGTGTCTCTAATTATTGCCAGGCAGTGGATAATTCCAGATTCTTGAAATTAAGACCCAAAGATTTTGACCACAATTCAATATTACGTTGAATGACGACCGACTGCAGCATCATATCCCATTGAAAACAGCTTGAGATCATCACCTGAAAAGAACCTGAGTTTAGGAACCCGGTGTATGGCTCCATGCTGCATCATGAGCCAAAGTGGTTTCAAGGTGCTGGTATCCACCACCACTTCTGTGGTCCCCAGATGTGCACTGCTTACTTTGTGCAGGATCTAGCATTCAGTAGACCAACCTGTGATCCAATTAAATGTACCCAGGAGAAAACCTAAAAGCCTAAACCCTAAAAAACCCTATAAAAAGTTTTAAAATTACTGGATTAGTCTATTTAAAACATCTCAAGCAAAAGCTGAAAGCATACAAGGAACAGATAAAAGTGACTCGGATTAAGGAGAAAGGAAAGGAGGAAAGCAAGATGGATGAGTGAAAAAGAAGGAAATCATCTCCCTCTTGGTGACCCATGTGCAGTTCCACAGCTTCAAATATTGATTGGAAGGGGGATATGGAGCCCAAGTACTTTATCCTTTTACCTGACTGCTTTACTGTCTGTTCTTGAGATAAAGAGAGTGAAGTAACCATTGCGAGCTGCATCTACCTTTCTGAGTGACTCTGTAATTTTGCCTTTTTTTTTTTTTTTTTTAAAGTTCACCTCTCCTCTCTCTCTGCAGTCTAATTCCTGTGTACAAATGCCACATCATGGAAAAACTGTAGCAACAGTTTCCATGGGTTAGGCAACTTAATAAAGATCCTGCTTTTCCTGCATGTGAAATGAATTTTTCCCCAGTCCACCAGTATCCTGCTGGTATCTTAATTTGAACCATAGTGGCATCCTCCAGCAGCTTCTTATAGTTGCTGACCAGGGTGGAAGAGAGGACAGATTTCTGAGCCTTCCAGAAGCAAGGTCTCTTCAGGCTAAGATGATGTTGGTTACACACTTTTTCAGGGCATACCATATATTTCCATGAAGATTTTTCTCTTGGGGTGCAAGACTTTTCACACTCAGCCTGCAGTTTAGAGCACCCTCAGTCTCACTAATGTGATTTTCTGTTGACCATGATCTAACTCGTGCAAAAGAATCAAGGTTAATTATTTTTGAGTGCTAATTATTGTGGGGTGTGGTTTTGTTTGTTTTTGGTTTTAAAAACACAGACTTTTTACTGGTCCAGTTTAGGATATTTTCCCAACAGATACTTGCACACCCGATGGATGCAGAAAGTTGCAGTGGGGGAGGATAGGCAGAGTGGGAACTTCTTATACTGCCTTTGCTGTAGGTAAAGAACTGTCATCTAGTCACGATCTAAGTCTAGATGACCAAGGTGATTGTTTAGAGCAATGTCATTCCAGTTCCCTCATCTCTTTTCTCACTCTGAGAGAAAAAAAAGTGCAGGTTACACATTTCCATGCAAAGAATTTTCCATCAATATTGCTGCCTTGGCATCTGCTCTTTGCACTAGATGTTAAGAGGAGGTAATTTACTGTCTAAGTTAGAAGTGACCTTTGAGGAATATCCTATATAGCTCTCTCTACAGGAGTTTTAAACATTTCAGCTGCAGAGTGCAGAGAAATTGGCTGCAGCCAAAGATGATGCTCTGAGCACTGCTTTCTTTAGCTGTGGTACATCTCATGTGGTGCAGCAGCTTTGGATGCTGGGTGTAGGTAGTGAGCTGCCTCGCTGAACCACTGCTAGATAGGACTGGCTTAGCAGCTGAGCTGGTCCTAGCAGAACACCATCAGTACACCACTGTGTCAGCTGCATAATGGGGGCTGGCTGGGAGTGGGGAAGGCTTGTTCTTTAGGGTGCCATGCACAAAGAAGATGTGTGGTGCCATGAACCGTTTATCACTTATCAGGAGTATCCTTTTCTCAAAAATGCACAGAAATAGAATATACTTCTGCAAAAATCATCACGAGCGTGTTGCAACAGGCTCACTATTAGCACCTTGTTAACTACTCCATTGATTTTAGAATTGCTGTAATAGCCTATCAGTATTGCAGGGTTCTGAGTGTCTGTATCGATCTCAGTGGCCGGTCTTGCACTGAGTCTAGATGTTATACAGCAGGGGGTCTTTCAGAGTCATATTATAGGATATTTGAAAATACAGGTTCAGGAGTGTGCCCTTTTACTTGCTGAGCATGACTCTTTAGGCATCAATTTGCAACGGGAGTCTAACACTTTGAGTCTTATGTCATCTTCCTATTCTGTTAATCAAGATTTTTTTCCTGTGACAGTCCTTTAGAACATGTTAGTTTACTGTTAATACTTAGAAAGGTGTTCACTTGAAAAATTAATTTATTATATTCATTATATCTTATTCTCTTTGTTTAAAAGAGGACACTCAACAAGAATGATAAAACTAGATCATGGAATCATAGAATACAAGTTGGAAGGGACCTCAAGGACCATCTAGTCCAACCTTGTGGTTGAACCTAAAGATCTTCTTATCTCTCCCTTTTCTTTGGCAGGACTTTCAATTTCAGTTCTGTAAAATACAGTTGAACTTAACAATTGTTTTGATGGCTGATGCTCTTATTGTTTGGGTAAGAAGCTACCGGTCAGCTAAATGCAGGGAGGCCAAAAGCCAAATTGATTCTGTACTGCGTGCACTCTGGGAAGTCACACAAAATGATCTTAGCTTTGCACCACGGATGCCTGAGTGTGCCACTATGAGTGACAAGCACATTGCACAATTACCTTAACTATCCAGCAGTCGCATCCCATGGCACTAATTCCCTGGATAACAAGTTGGTTGCAGAGCACTGGAAAAATCTACTGCAAAGATTAAATTTCCTGTGTATGTTTCAGTTTTTTTTGGCTACTAGATGCTATTGCTGATCCCTAAGAGAGGTTTCTTTGTGTCTGTGAGGAGAACAAAGCTCAGATCTTTAGACTTCTGAGGTCACTCAAGGTTTTCAGTCCTTGAGTAAATGATCACTCTTTCAGTGAATAACCAGAGCTAAATAGAAAGAATTAGTTCATAGTTTCTAAGAAAGAGAATAAATGTGACTATCAGCTATTCTTTTGTTGGTAGGGATGTGTTTCTATTTAGCTACAAATGACAACTGAAGTGAGGTTTCTGAAGTCCCTGCTGTTCTGTTCCATTCATTCTTGAGGACACCCATCTGAAGTGTCAGCAGGGCTTGCTGGCAAAAGCAGCATGATTGGATTGCTGTTTATCACTGGATTCCAGGTAGCAGATATGGACAACAAGGGAATGACTGAAAATGATATATTCCTGGAATATTCGAGACCTTATTTACTGCCAAAGACAGAGGGAACGTCATTCAGACTGGGAAAAAATTATGGGGCCCAGAGGCACAAATCATAGAATCATAGATTCATAGAATGGCTTAGGCTGGAAGGGACCTTAGAGATCATCTAATCCAACTTTCTCACTATGGGCAGGGATGCCTCTCAACTAGACCAGGTTGCCCAAGACCTCATCCAACCTGGTCTTGAACACCTCCGGGGAGGGGGCATCCACAACCCCTCTGGACAATCTATTCCAGAGTCTCACCACCCTCGTACTGAAGAACTTTTTCCTCAGATCCAGTCTAAACCTATTTTCCCTCAGTTTAAAACCATTTCCCCTCGTCCTGTCGCTGGAGACTCTTGTGAAGAGTCCTTCTCCAGCCTTCCTGTAGCTTCCCTTCAGGTATTGGAAGGTGGTTAGAAGGTGCCCCTGGAGTCTTCTCTTCTCCAGGCTGAACAATCCCAGCTCCCTCAGCCTGTCCTCATAGCTAAGGTGCTCCAGCCCCTGGATCATTTTGTGGTCCTTCTCTGGACTTGTTCCAACAGATCCATGTCTATGGTGGCAACACCAGAACTGGATGCAGTATTCAAGGAGGGGGGGTCTCACAAGAGCAAAGTAAAGAGGGAGGATTCACCATTCTTGATCTGCTGGCCACACTCCTCTGGATGCATCCTAGGATATGGTTGGCCTTGAGCACACTGCTGGCTCATGTTGAGCTTCTTGTCAATAAAATGTTAGCATTTAGCAGCTCCTGAAAAAATAACCAGAGACTTCTGAGGAAGCCATCAGGAAAAAAAAAAAAAAAACCCCAAAAACATTTTCATGGAGCAAAGATGATGAATAAAACGTGTATTTCTAGCCACTCCTGCTCAAGAAAGGGGATTTCCATGTTGACTGGGTGCAGCAAAATGTGAGTAGGATGGAAAAAATGAAAGTCTGCTTTAGAAGATGGGAGATCAGCTTCTTTAACCTAGCAGAAGGGAAGCTAAGAAGGGGTTTTACCTCTGTAAATTCCTAAAATAGATATAAATAGTCCTAGGGCAAACACTGAACAAAGGAAAACCAAAAAATTTAAATGGTTGCCAAAAAGAACTTCAAATATGTTTGGAGGCTGGAGAGCAGGTCTAATAATGCCAAGTTTAAAGAAATTGCTATAGTTATCTCTATCAGAAAGGACAGAGCTGACTTGCTAATGGTACGTACCTCCCAGGAAAAATAGACTCAATACCTAAGAACTCTCTCAAGTAGCACAGGCAGATGGTGAGCTACCACTGCCTTGAACCAAAGCTGGAGAAGTTCAGAGAGGAAGCAGAACTCCTACCTTCAACAGTGGGATGATCCCTTACAGCAAACTATCAGAGTGATAAATGATTCAGCTTGTAATACTCATCTAGAAGACACAGTTATAGCCCAAAACAATTATTCCTTCATGTAAATAGATGTTAAGGAAAATTTCACAGACTGTAAGAGGTAAGGTCTGTTGTAACTTTGAGGTCTAAGAAGGCATCCCACAAAAAAAACCCATAGAAAGTATGGATCTGTGGGAAGCAAACCACACCTTAAAAATAAAAATCTTACAGGCAAACACAGGGGCTTTCTCTTCCCCTTCTGAATACACCTGATTAATTAATTCTGCCTGTTTGCTTCACCCATAGACTATCCTGTTCCTGAACTAACCCCAGTTTCTCCTTCTCTGCTGCTTACAAAATTGTCAGTGTCCACCCTCTCCCTGGCAGCCATTCAGTTCAGCCCACCTGGTGGCACTCATGACATTTTGCAAAGCTATCACCTGCTTTAGATCCTTCACCACATTGTGCTACTGGAGTTTATAATCCCTTTTCCTCCTCCCCTGCATAAACCAAGCTTGTGAATACCCTGGCTGTGTCTACAATGGACAGACCGCCAAGCAGGTAACCTTGAGGTTGGAGATCAGACATATCAGACATGTGAGACATTACAGCTCACAGCACACAAAGCCTTTCTAGATAGCAGGGGATATCCCAATGTTAACATTTCCTAGCCCCAAAGTCAATTATTGACAGCACTTCCTGATAATATTTTATAATTGGAAATATAATAACCAAATATACACAAGATATTTTACAGTAAAAAGAAAAAAAAAAAAGAGTCCAAATCATTATTGCAGAAATTCAATGCAACTGACTTATTGTTTGCAAACTGATCAATCTGCCAGCTGATCAGTTCGCTGTGTGACATGGCACAAGGCATGTTTGCCAGGCTGGTTTTCATGTGGAAACCCCCATAATTCAGAGACAGCTTTGCTCAGAAGTCAAGTGCAGCAATTCCCCTGTGCTATGTGGAGGAGAAAAACTGATGCTGGCTTGTTATTCTGACTAGGCTCAGGATCTGAGCCATCTCTGAGAGGAGACATCAGGTTTGCAGGTCACTCTACTCATAATTCCTGCAGGCAGAGAATGCAACCAGCTATCATGGCTGTAAGTCACAAAAGGTGTTTGAGTGGGCTATCACATTGCTCCTACCTGGAGTCCACTTAAGACAGGTCTGAAAAGCTCATGGCACTGTAGGAACCACCACCCATTCTTCCCATTCTTCCCAATTTTCCTGTGGCATATAAACATTTACCTGTCAGCTTCAGAAGCTGAAGCTCCTTAGTGAAAGTCCAGTAAATTCTTGCTGCAGTGCCATGAAACATAGCTGCAGAAATAGGCAATTTTAGTAATTCATTATGAACCTCTACCTCCATGAGATCACCACAGGCTCTGATTCACAATTTAATATATTTTCTGCTAATAATGAGATGAACTGAAGTAACTGTAAAGAAACTCAATTAGTATTGTAGCTAATAAAAATGATAGTTGTGATAGAAAAATGATTCATAACTGCAGAATGTGCTCCTGCATGTTTTTCATTACTTAGCCTGCACTAACTCTTGTAATTTAATATATCCCTGCATTTCCGAATCACACATGGCTTCCCACTGAGTAGCATCAAAAATCTGTGTCTACACCAGAGTTGTTTTTACTGCCACTTCCCATTGCCTGTGTCATCTTCTACCACCAAAGGCAGTATGTAAGACATGATGCCAAGCACACAGTATTTTCAGTACTGTTGTCTGCTTCTGCACACAACAACGTCCACAGGAAAGACCACCTCTTGTAGAAAAATTGTCTTCAGACAGATTTCCTTCACTGCTCACTTGGCAACAACAGTGGTGGGTTTTTTTAGTCATTAGACATTCACAGAGCTGCGGATGTCAGCTGTTCCATATGTAGATTTGCCACTGTTGTTCTAGTGTTGTATTTTGCAGAACAGGTTGTAACCTATCTTAGTGCTAACAAGAGATGCTGAAATACCTTAACGAGGGCATTTTTTTCACACAAGCATTGATAGAATTCAGTGGCCATGGAGATTCCTGAAGAGGTTTGATGTAATTGCCACTTGTGACTCTGTAAAGCTCTTTCTTTCCTGCTATCTTCTACAAATAATACTTTACTCTGGTGGTAATTATCTTTCACCTCTGGTGGCAGAAAGAATCAATTTGTGTTTCAAATTGTTTTTCATATTTCTATTTCTGTAATTAAAAAAAATCCAGTTTGTTATCTAAACAATGGAAGAAAATAGGAAACAAATTCAGTATTTTCAGCTACAGATGAGACGGAAAATGAGGTGTATAAAACCAAAGAGACAGATCCTTTTCCCCCTGAATGTGCAGAATGCTGTTGCTGGCTTTACTGGATCTATGTTAGGTCTGATTGAATTCGTGGAGAGCTACCATAGGTAGTGTTGCAGTTCAGAGTGGGTTTTTACCTGGAAAAAATATTTACTCAATAATCATGGTAATACTTACACATGGCAATGCTTTTACTGATACAATTTGAAGGTAGGATGATTTAAGATCAATAACAAATGCCATCATGAACAGGTAATATTTTATGACACAAAAACTCTACTTGTGAATACATGACCATTATGTTTTTTGTCCTCTGTGTTGTAGAAATACATATACTTTCAGACTGGCAAGAAAGACAAGAGCCTGAGAGTTTATTCTGGCCTTGCAGTAGTCAGCTAGAACAACCACCAAACACTAGGATGCAACTTCTGAAATAATTTGATTAACACTTTTCTTATGCATGTTGATTAGTACAAAGTCAGCTGTAAAAAAAACCTACTCGTGGTAGTTCATCCCTGGTGTAACTCCACTGATCAGAGCCCAGTGGGAATGGTTAAAAATAAATAAATAAATAAATAAAAATCTATTGTCTCCAATTAATAATTTATGGTTTTTTTCTTTGTAAGTGACCTACTAAATGGAAATAGAAGAATCAACTGGAAATGGTCTCAAATATAAAACTAGATGCACAGTGTCTTTATATATCTCACTCCCAAGATTTTCAATTGCTCTACAAGAGAATCTCTTTCCAGTTTGGGGGGTACATGGCCAGGCATCAAAGAAAACAGAGACATAAGGCAACAGCTGTACAAACAGCATGATCTTCTTCTTAATCCTTTCTGATAAATCTCAGTCCACCTGAAGCAAGTTATGAGTACTACAATTTGGAAATACGAAGACATTCCTAAAAAGTACCTATTTTCCCTGATCACATGAATACCAGTAAAATTTAAATACCTACCAATACTATAGTTTCCATAGTCAAAATTCTCTTTGCAACATGAAGTGCAAATATTAACTCAACTTTTTAAATTATGGGAATAAAAGTCCATCTCTACATACATGTGAAAGAACATGGGGGCTCAAGGGAAGGCAGGAGGGGGGCCCCAGTAGCCCAGTCAGGCAAACAACCCCCCTGAAACTGGGATGGGCACTGGAGAGTCCAGAGAATCTGAGAGTTGGCTACTTGAGGGACCAGAAGATCGGGTGTAAATGGCCCCTCAAGCCCCATGGGTCCCCAGTAGGCATTGTGGTTCTCTGGGTCCCTTTGGGAACTGGGAGTGCTGTCAGCCTCACCCCTCCCTAACAGGCTACAGGATTCATCAAATCCTCACGAAGTTCAGCTTCTGTTCCTGGCACTTTCACAAATGAAACCATCCAAGGAGAGGAAATAGAACATCGATGCAGTCCCAGTCTCTTAAAAGAGTGGTGAGTAGTGCTAAAAACTCTTCCTGGGATGGGCAGTTCTCAGGAGGAGAAAGAGCTGCTTTGTGATGTCAGGGATGAAGCACCACAGCCCCTGTGAGAAGGCTGCCAAGCCTGAGCCCCTTTCCTTCGGATGGGACCACAAGAAAGAAAACCAGGTCTGAGAGATTCCAGCCCTGCAGCAGCCCACGGTAGCATCACCTGCACACTGGAGAAGGACCATTGCCTCCTCCAGTCCTGCGTTTCCAGAGGAGACAGTAGGGAGGTGCTGGAGATAGCATGATATTAAAGACACTACAAAAGCCAAAGCCTCACTCCCTCCAGAGGACCCTTGGCTGTTTCAAGGCCCGCTGCACCCTGAACTGAGGAATGGAAGTGGCTGTAAGGGAAGAAGGAGTTAGTGATGCAAGCTGGCTGGCTACATTTACATCATCATCTCAGCTAAGCTTTGTTTTCAGAGAAACTTGGCAAAATATTTCCCAAATTATTCTCTGTGGTGAGCAGCTGTGTTCCCAGTTTTGTCACTGAAATTGGGTGCTGAGGAAGGTAACTGTGGCTGGGGCTCTTGCGCCTACACCTCACACATTTCTGCAGCTGGGATGGTGGCTGCCCCATGGTGATGCTCTCTGGCAGCAACCTGGGCAAGGAAAAGCCAAGGAGGACTGAGCACCACAACTGAGCTACAGCCTGAAGCTGCAGAAGAAGGTTTTCTTGGGGCCAGCACAGGAGAAATGGAGCAGTTTCTTCCCAGGCTGTGCTGTGCTTCTCTGGTGTGTGACTCCAAAGGTGTCCCTCCCCAGTATGCACTGCTCTTTTTGGCATCTGGCTTTATGCAAACAGGTAATCATAAGTAAAGACTGAAAGCAGCACTTAGTTGCAGAATAATCATTTTAGGCTGTGTTTGAAGTGTTCCCCTTTTCTCCTTACAATGATTTTCTCTGTTTAGTTTTGCTTGAAGCATTTCTTAATGAGCTTCTTCAGCTTGCCTTGCAATCTCTGCAGCCGGGCAGGCAGGCTAGGCTACTGCTGCTGTTTGATTGAACATCCACAGCTCTTTCTGAAAGACTGTTTGTAGGCCCTGGGCCCACAGATTTCTCAGCATCTCTTTAGCTTTAAACTTGTGAGCCATGTGCATTTGGAGCGTGTCCAAAAAGTCCACAAAAGAGACTCAGGCCTTTATCACTCCTAACTCAGCTGTGAGCTCTGTGTCCAAGCTCTCAACTGAATTTTAAGAAACCTTTAAGACTCTCACAGCCACAGCCACTCTTTCTGCTGCTTGGGAACAGACCCTGCTGGGAGCCAGTGCAAACTCTTGCAATACTGAAGTTGCTCCTTATTTTTCCGGAGTCGGATGCTCAAGTTGGGCTTCTAACTTCCTTATGTACAAAACCACCAGATACCTGGGATATTTTACTGGTGGAAACCTGAGTAACATCAGTAAGTCCAGGGTCAGGGGCAACTGTGCATGGCTGTAAGAGTTACTTTAACTTGGGTGTTTCAGACACCTGTGGTTAGTAACCCAGGCCTGTAGTCTATCTGTATCTTACTTATTTAAATCTACAATATCTGCTTCACCTTCCATTCCTTTTAGAAATTTATAAAGGATTAAAAAATAATGCTAGCCAAAATTTGCTCTTAAGCAATTGGATTCTGGAATATCATTTTTTATTTAAATGTTTTATTCAATCTTAGTTGCTTTGGTGTTTTGAAAGTCCTGTAAAACTGAGCGCATGATTCTGAAGATTAGATTTAGCTTTTGGTATTTATTCTTTGCAAGGTAGTGGATTATTTAAAAGACAGAGAGAATAAGTGGGTTTAGAATATGCGTGGTTCTCTTTTCATCTTCAGTAAGGGAACATACTTTAGAAAGCTTAAGTTAATATCTTGATGCAAAATAAAAATATAAAGTCCTCATGAAATCTGCAGAAAGTTTAGATAAGAAATGCAACTGGAAAAGATGAATGTGCAACAAATCCTGGTTTAGGGATAACTTACTGAAACTCAATCACTCCTTGTCAAGTTTGCATGTCAAGAAGTTGATATTCAAGGGACATTAATCATCTGCTTTTGTAAACAGAAAATGAGACAGCTTTGTAGCAGACACACAATTATTTTATTTCCTGTTAAAATTCCATTAACCATTTAGTATATACAGCAATAACACTTCTCAGTTTCTTCAGATATTCACATCCATAAATTTGATTCCTGCACTGCACTTTTCTATGCCCTTTTAATATCCTCTCGCCTTCCAGTTTTCAATTTATTCCAGCTTCTCTGGTATGCCTTTCATAACAATAATATATTCCAATACCAGGTTTTATAATTACTTGGACTCTATTCACTTCCAAATTTATGTTTCAGGCTGTATTTCCTCCTATGTTACAAGGAACAGACCATTATATTGAAAACCTGTCTAGGATGTATGTGAAAGTTATTGCAACAGTAGTGAAGGAAATTTGGTTTAATTTGGAGAGTATCTGGGTTGTTGTCTGAATAGCATGGGGGAATTATTCAACAGAAGACAGGTACAGTGGGTTGATACAACTACAGACAGCTCCTTTTTAACATGCTGATCAGTGGGTGGGTAGTTCAGCAAGTACTGTTTTCAGTTTTACAGAAATTAAATGTCAGTGCTTGAGAGCACAGAGTCCCCACACACTGGTGTTGTGAAAAATGTGTTTCAGATCCAGCTCTTGAGAACTTGATGCTGCCTGGACTCAGTTCTGTGCCATGCAGCACCTCCGGATGCCAAAGGAAAACATAAGGCTCAGCTCTGCAACTGATCTCATGAACACTGATCCACCTGAGAACTTAATTTCATACTTAAATTTAAATATATGAACAGGTACTTACAGCTGGAACAGACTGCACATGTCCTGAACAGTAAGTTGACATTTAAGTGCATCAGTGCAACATTATGTTTAGTATCCTACAAAGCTGAGCTCTAAATGTCTCAGGATAATGGTACAAAGGTAAATTATGGGTCAGAAAGATGCTGAGTTTTTAGTCTGGAAAATAAATACTTTGCAAATATGAGGGAAATTCACAGTACGGGCATTTTTTAAAAGGAGACAACAGTAAACTGGGTCCAAAGATTAGTGGAGGGTGAATGCAGCTATTTGGAGGACCACTCATTTCTGCACAGCAAAAAAAAATTATTATAAATAATAATTATATAATTATAATTTATAATTATATTTATTAA
>JANIJG010016439.1:71425-86599 GCA_024611175.1 Megaceryle torquata
CAGGGGGCCTGTCAGAAAGATGGGGACAGACTTTTGAGCAGGGCCTGTTGTGCTAAGACAAGGGGTGATGCTTTTAATCAGAAAGAGGGAGATTTAGACTGGAGAGAAGGAAGACATTTTTCACACTGAGGGTGGTGAGATCCTGGCCCACGTTGCCCAGCAAGGTGGTTGCTGCCCCATCCCTGGAACTGTTCCAGGTGAGGTTGGTAGGGGCTCTGAGCACCCTGCTCTGATTGCAGATGTCCCTGCTCCCTGCAGGGGGGTTGGACTAAATGACCTTGAAAGGTACCTTCCAACCCAAACCATTCTGTGGATAAAATAACCAGGTTAAATATCAACATAAGATCATGTAATCATATTGTATTGTGAGAGTAAAAATAAGTTTACTTGTCAATCCACAGAAATATGAAAGTCCTGCTCTTGAAAGTTGTAAGCTTTATCAACCTGTGT
Source organism: Megaceryle torquata (assembly GCA_024611175.1). Lineage (NCBI taxonomy): Eukaryota > Metazoa > Chordata > Aves > Coraciiformes > Cerylidae > Megaceryle > Megaceryle torquata. The sequence continues at coordinate 71,876 of JANIJG010016439.1, forward strand.
TCTATTGCATGGCAGTGGGTGCATATAGTAGGGGGCATAGTAGTTAAAAAATATATGTCTATCTGTCCAGGGGTTAATCAGATTTCTTCTTGCATCTAGACAGCTATTATCAACCCCTTGGTGTGCTCTGCTGGAATGAGCAATGACTAGAGCCATTCCCACAGTTGAGTTGCAGTGTTTTCCCAGCTCAGACACACCTTCTGATGATGCTCCTTTGCTTAAACACTTGCCATAATTTTGTCTCAGTGGCTATAATATTCTCCATCAGCTGCTTCTCACCAGCCTATTGACACTCTGCCTTTCCACCTTATTTAGCTACTGTTTAGTTCATCCTGTGTTATTCTCATTTTCTTTTTCCAATGAACTTACTGCATGATTGATTCTGGCTAATTCTGCAAGCCAGTCCCTAACTGTTTGTTTCCAAACAGGCTTATCACATTGCTTCAGCAATTTATGCTGTGTTCTTGCTCTCCTCTCTTTTCCACTGCAGCATCACTGAAACCAGGGATGAAGTGGTTGCCCAAAAACTTAAATGGATCACTGTGGCTCCATGAACTATTTTGATTCTCACAGCATTATCTCCTTTTACCTTTTTGCAAATACAGGTTAAGCAGCTGAGCAGTTGACCTGGAGGTGTTAAGTGGTTTTAATCTTTTCTGTTTCTTTGAACAGTTCAAAGTGAATTCAATATTTCAGCTCTACCAAGCTTGTCAGAATGCTCCATGTCTGGGAGCTGTGTTTTGGGAGGAAAACAGAGGAAAGAAACGAGAAAGAAAAAGAGAAGGACCAAAATCATTAACATTAGACAGCTTCATGAATTTAAATTTTCCCAGGGAGTGACCAGGAAACAATGTCCTTCAGGATGAAAGATGACTCAAGTACACAGAGCAAGTTTCACATCCATTCTTGTGGCATATAATATGGTACTTCTGAGGGGCAAAAAGCTTTTGAAATTATTAGTATCAGGGCCCTAAGTACCCCTGACCTGACCTCACCTAGGAATCATTGCCCAGGGTTCTAGGGCCCCATTTCAGCACAGGATTGAACTCCTGGCCCTTGCTGCTCCCTGTCAGTTACCCAGAAGGATATCTTGAATATAAAAGATAATAAATAAATTGCAGCTCAGAAGGCTGCAACATCACTATAGCATATGGACAGTCCTGTTTCTGCTTCTGGAATTATGAAAAATATCTGTGCAACTTGTAAGTGAAACGTTCACAAATCATGATCAAGGGAAAAGATTTAACAGCTTTCAGTACAGAAGAGGTTTAAGTATTGAACTAAAATATAAAACAGTAGCTGCTTCAGTCATTTTTATATGCATCAATCTTCCATTTTACTGCTACCTTTTTTTGACATGAACACTCAAATTCATCTTGCAAATTCTATTTGCTCTGATGAGATATCTTATCTCACTTCTAAAGGACTTGAAAGATCTAAAGATCTGTGGTTGAGTTAGTAGTGGTTCAACCTCAGACAGAAATTGCTATGTGGTGATGAAATCTGCTTAATAAAACAATTACATAGGAAAACAGAAAAAAAAACCCAATAACTCTGAACAAACTGAGCAGCACAAGGTGCTAGGGATATTGATTTAATGCTGTACTAACACAACAGGCTGACATTTTGGAGAACATCTTTTTTTTTTCCCATTCAAGAGAATTTTGGGGGCTGAAGGGGACCAAGGGATGATAAACTTCTTATTAAATGTTATGATTTCCATCACATGTGGCAGCGCTACATGCCAGACATATGAGAAGAATACAAATCTGTGATAGCTTCACCCAGAACCCTGTATTTACTAAAGCTGGTGTTACCCAACAGGATTTTGAGGAAGTGTATGACTCATGTGGTGGAATTCAAATCTCTTTGAGCTGTCTGAAAAAGCAAACAGATTCCACTCCATTAATTTCTTAGGAGACATTTATATTTTTTCCTTACATACAAAACCTAGAAATATGGAGAGGAGGTTGTACATTTGTTCTCTTTTAAAGAAGCTTGTATTTTCAGTATCCAGAAAACTGAATCTTAAACCCTGGTCAAGGTACATCACAAGTTCTTGTCCTGAAGGGGTATCATAGCTTCTTCTTCATACTTCCTTTAGTGAATACCCCTCATTCTTGACAACAGCATCAATTTCCACTACTTGTCTAAGCACTTCTGCAGACAATGGTGCTCTTTGTTCCATGTCATCAATCCTATATAGAAGAGGTTCCCAAATTTTATCCATTTATCCATTGTCCTTTCCTCACCTCTTTCCTACAAACAATAAATCCTGTAATGTTTTTAGTCTAAGATTATAACTGGGGTTTTTTTTGCAACCTTCTTAATTCTCACTGTTTGCATTTTGTTTCAATTGAACTGTAATTCATGAGGGTTTCTATCTATCAATTTCTCCAGTATTTAACATGATGAGTCCTTAATGGGGTTAAGGGGAAAGGAAAATTCTACATGTTGTAATAATATAACTGGCTACACAAATAACAAGCTACCTTATTTAAAGTCTATTTCTCTGTGCAAGGAAGGCTGAAACACATTTTTTATTCGGTCTTCTCCACACTGAATTACATTTTAATATCCCTAAGGTAAATCTCAAGAGATGAGAGAGTTTCTCTTCTGGGGTCACTGCATTAAGATACTCTACAATCAGGAAGGATACTGTTCATGGCATTCATGTAGGATGGTTTTCCATTTAATTGAAATATCATGACCAGTCAGCCTTTTTTTCCAACTCATACAGTTGACCTTCATCAAAACAATTTGCTTTCTACAGGAATATGAGACCAACAAGTGACACTTGCATCATGAAATGCAAAAATAGTAGTAAATCATACATGACAAATGGAGTTCTAGGAAAGTTTAGGGAGTTATTCACTGCTCTTCCCAAGTTGATTCAATTTATTGCCACCCCAGGAACAGATACTGTAGTTCATGTAATAAGGTATTGATTCTGCCAATTACTGAGGATAATGATGTATATTTCTGAGCTGTTGCATTATTTTGGAATTACTTTTCTTGGTTACTAAACAAAAATGTGTTTTTCAAACATATGTTGTTCAAACTTGTCACATTCAAGAACAAGTTTATTTTATGTAATTCTCTAAAAATAAAATCATTACTGTATAATTTTTTTTTTCTTCTGCTTATTACTGGTAGAATTTAAGTTCTGTTGATATACATGTTTTTAAGGACTTCTTTCAGAACTGCATTTCAACTAATTGGTCCTTAATAATTGCCTAAGTTGATAGTTTGTCTACCAGGAACTGAACTAGTTCTTTTTCTCACGGCTATATCTTCTTTGAACTAGTTATATTTTCTTTGAAATATCAAGTTCAGAAGGGATTCTTTACTCCTTAATTGAAGATACTTCTTAAAGCAGCACTAAAGAAGAAAGAATCACTGTCTACTGGACAATCAGTGGAGGAAGATTGTATTAAGAAGCAATTATACATTCCTATATATTAAGACTAATTTTCACCTATTCCCAGCCAGCAGATGGCTGATTTTCAGAGAGATAGATGTTTAAAGGTAATCTAAGCCATTCTTAGCATTGCAGCACCACTTTTAGGCATTTTTGCCTAAATGTTACATACTGAAGAAAACCGTGGTGCCTCAGAGTACATCTTCTGCAGATGAACTAAATACCAGAAGATAAACGTGCACCCAAGTTTTTGTTTAAACGGTATACACACATGGGTCATGAGTTCAGACTGCTTTTCTCTCCACATCATCTTTTCCAGAAATTAGGGTGAAATGGTGGTTTACAGGGTTGTGAGTGTGGAGGACAGGAAATTACTTATTGGTAACGATAGAAGTGGTAGTAGGGAAAAAAAGATATGAAGTACAGTTAATAGGGGTATAATTAAAAGTCTTTATGTTCCCCTATCACGCTGTCCTTAAGGAATAGACCTTTGGAAGAGTTCATGAGCTAATTTTAGACTTTTCAGTAGAGTGGATCACAAGTGGAGTTGGACTTTAAGAAAATGTTGAGCTCCTAGTGACAACTTGTGGGGTGACTTCCTACTAAAAGCTGGTCATTTCCTTCGGTGTCTTAGTGAGAGATGAAATTTTTTGAATGTTTTGTCCCAGATATAGTCAGTTGTTCTGAAAAGCATAGTGAGAACTGCTGTCTTGATACTCTCCCTGAATAACAAACAGGTATATTTTGTCACTTGAATGTTTTTATAGTCGCATATAACTTATAATGTTCTGTCACTGCAGAGTTTGCCTTCTAAACTTCCAGAGGAAGTTTGGCTTACTTATACCAAACCTGTCTGAGAATTTCTGACACACAGAGAAGTACAGCAGTAAAAAAGATTTATGCTCACAGTTTATTACTGATGAATAGAGTCATTCTGGAGTCAGGCTAGAAAAGACATGTTTACTGATAGTAAGTCTTCTATTTGAAGTGGCAAGTCCCAAGTTTGATGGGATATGTGATATGCAAGCAGAAGACAAAATTTTACTGAGGTGATGAATTGAGTATAATAATGAAGAAGTGCAGGAGAGTTAGTTATCTACCTCCAGATGATGTTCAGCAAAAGCTGGGTGACAGTCTCGTAAGCTCTTAACATTTTGTGCAGCAATTCTACTGGAATATTCTTAACTTTATGTATCATCACAGGGAAAGGCTTGGCCTCTTTTCTTCCACTTTACTTAAAGAGGGTGGATGTCTTTCATGTTTGTGAGATCCAATTGTGTGCTTTGTTTTGTTCACATTATGGAAATGAAAAAGTTATATTGTTATTATATTGTTATATTGTCTGTTGGGTCCTTACTAAAAGTGTGCCTTACAAGGGTCAAAATTGTTTTCAACGTATGGGAGGAGTATTTGCTTGGACGGAATCTCAGTGTCATCAGTATAAGTAATTGCAAAACTATAATTTGCTCAATTGCAGATGGTTTTTAAAATTAAGATTTTCAGATCAAATTGACTTCTGTGTCCTTCAAGCTCTCACTCCCTGCAGGCTTGACTCTGTAACCCTTCTACACCTGCAAGCACTTCTGGGATGTTTTACTACCTACTGCTACTGGAAGATGTTGGGCCTTGGCACTGCTGTTTGATGAGTAGCCCCCAAGGTAGTGCTCCAGTTAAAATATCAAGCTGTGTATGCTGGAAGATCTTCAAGACTGTGTTGGAGTAGACCTATCAGAGTTCTTGAGGAGCATCATGTGGGTCTTCTACTGCCCAGGTGTGGACCTGAGGCCTGATTTGCCTGCAGGATGTCTGCCCCTGACTCTCTGTGTAGTTATAGGCTACCCCATCAACTTCTACAGTGAGGTAAGGGGTGTACAGTGAGATAAAATGGAGAATAACATGACTTTTTCTTTGAAGACCCAAGACAGCACTGGTGCTGTCCACACTAAGATAATGGGTAGTCGTAGGGTTCCTGAGCACAGGCTGAATGCTGGTTACCTGAAAGGAAAAGCTTGGATGTCATATGCTGGATCCTAAAAGTCCTCAGGGCTCCATGGTTTGAAGCATCTAGCTCAAACCACAACTTCCCTGGCCAGCATGCCCATGCATATGTATGATTGTGTGCACACCTGCATGTGAAGGAAGGTCCCCTTGGCCACATTTCCATAAAAAGCTGAGAAGCAGTCTCAGTTGCCTTCTGCCATAGCATAACACTCTTTGGTTATACCTCCTGTGACGGAACATATACATGGTCATGCTCATGGCAGGAAAGAACCCATTTCTGTCATTGCAAATCTTTTCTAATCCTATAGACAAGTTCAGATTTGATTCTCTCTGCAGTTTTTAATGAAATAGTCCCTTTACAATCTTTCTTTTTTTTTTTTTTCATTCCTATCAAGTGCATCAAAGGTTCACTAGACACATGTTTAAAGTAATTTCAGTATATAGTAAACTAGAACCTTAAGAACAGAGCAGGAAATCAGTCAGTTATGGAGGATTTTAGTTGATTTGCCAAATTAATATTTCAGATCACCATGCAGCAGCAGTTATAATTAAGTGTCAGAGAGAGAGGGCTAAATGCATGAATAAAATATCTTATTGTATCATTACACTTTTGTAATAAGATTTACTTGTCAACTTAAAATGTAATAATGTAACTAACAAGATAATTTATTTCTCAGTATAATGAAGATGTACAGAAGGCAGAGACAGGACCTTGTAAGATGCCAGCTTTACTCTGTGGCTGAGCCTGCCTGGTAGCATGCACACTCAATGAAGGAGAAACTCTACTGAGCTGAAGGAGGGAGTATAACTGTGTAGGATGGATAGCGGATGAGGAAAGAGCAGGCGTAGGCATGTTTGGATGTGGTGGAGGGGAGCAAGATGAGAGAAGAGCTGTGATGACAGAAGGAGTAAGAATCTGCTGGGGAAGATGTTACCGTATGCATTTCTTCACCTGATAGAGCAAGACATTTCCATAATGTAAACTTTGAGAGAAAGAAGGTTAAAATAACTAATTGCCTTGGTGTGGGCTGAGAAGATAAGTATGGAAAGCTATCCCAGACTGGCTGACACATGCTAACTTGTCTGGCTGTGTATGTTTTAATGATGCTTTCCTTCAGGCAAAAGAGGTCTACTGGAAGTCAACCAGGAAAGCAGAAATCTTCAGGAGTTTCTTCCCAAATTAACTACGTCTGAGAGAGGCTGCTATTTACAAAAATGTGAATGTTGCTTGAAGAGGTTGTGAGGAATAATTTGCTACCATTTTGTTTCTACGACTATGACAGGACCAAGTCCTGGAAAGGTCCTGCTTGTCAGCATTTCTTTATCACAAGCACTGCCCTTTTCTTGCCATCTCTAAATTCCTGTCGGTAGAAACGTGTAAGTACGAGCACCTATTTGCAAAGAAACAGAGGTCTATGCTACCATTCTGTCTAGCTTCAGAAATAGCAACCCAGAGAGCTGCAAACATGAGACCCTGCATGAGCTACTGCAAAGTCTTTGATTGCTTCCTTCCTGGCTCATTCCCACAGAGGCTGGTGCTCCCTGTGATCATTATAATCATGCAAGCCAGTCAGAGAAACACACTTCCCTGTTTCTGAATGGAGCACAGTGTTTAGGCACAGCCTAAACCAATCTGCTGATTCATATTAGATCTGGGTTTTGGCCATGTGCTGAGGGAATTGGCTCTTGCTGATGTCTGTGCAGATGTGTAGGGATTCGGTGGAAATGGCTGCAGGACAGGCTGCAGACTGTGAGAGTGCAGAAGCACTCTAGGAGGTGGTGACAGGCTCCTTGTATCGGCATGGTGGAAGAAAGAGTTGCTGTGATTATCCTCCATGGTGCACTTCCAGCGGTGCAAGGCTGCGTTGTGGAAAGTATGTCATTTCTGTATAATCTACTCTCTTTCTCTCATATATCACATGTAAATCCACACATCCAGGCAATATACAGAATAGTAATTGCACGCAGTGTTAAGTGCTTTCCTGAACTATGTAGCATAAATATGAATGAGAGGGAACACACTGCATTTTCAATTCTTTGTATATTGTGCTGCATGTTATGACAATTAGTACACTGTGGCACATTATTCAAAATATGAGAAGTACAGTACCTGCAAATGATGTTTTGTTTTTCTCCTCATAGCTGCCAGATGGTGTGGAACCATTTACACAACATCTGAGTGTTAGTGCATTTTAAGCAGGGAAAGAAGGATCCTGCTTATTGTTTGGATTCTCTTTTATTTTTTTTATCTTTTGATTTTATTTTTTTTTTTAATGCTACTTAACCAGGATATTTAAAGATTTTGTGTGTGTGTGTGTGCAGAACAACAAAAAAAGCATACTTACTGTATTGCTTATTTAATCTTTCCAAGACAGTGCTTGAAAAGAGAACTAGAAGACTTGTTTCAGGACTATTTTAAGAGGCCTTCTAGACACCCTGAACATACATAGCACGTGGACCCTTATGACATAAAGCAAAAGTATATTGTCCTTCTGTTCAAAGTAGTGGACTTACAAAAGAGATCTTCCACTTGTATACAATTTAATAAACATTTAAGGAACAAGAGTGTAACCGTTTTCTCTCTGGTGAATGATATATTAAAATATGCAAATTTTTTTTTTCATAGCTTGAAAATACTGTGGAATACTAAAGAGAAGTGAAAGAGGGGAAGAAATATTTTCACCACTGCTGCAATAATTATTCCTGGCTGCTGTACAGAGAAAGGAGGCTATTAGTCTTAACTTGTTTGTTTGTTCTTTGATAGTCGAGATGGTGCCACAAGCAGGCCACAGCTGTGAGGTCGATATACTCAGACTGGCTCCAAGTCAGCTCTCCAAAGAGACGAGGAAGTTTTCAAAATCAGTACAATTTTGTTTTATTTGAGTGGAACATGACTTCTGAAAACTGAGATCTAAGCAAATAAGGAACACAAACTGGAACTTAAAAATCAAGGAAAATAATAGTTTTACTCACAGGTCTTATCCTGCCCATTGTGTCCCAGTCCATGAGTTCTTGCTTTTAAGCTTTACAGCTGTTAATACAGTAATGCTAGCTTATAAAAAACTGCTGAGTGCCCTTTCGTCTTAGGAAATTCCTTTTCATTGTCTCTGAAGTTTCTCTGTGCTGTGATTCTTTCACGTGGCATAGCATACAGTGTCTTAAGCCTTTTCTTTTTGAATACACACAAAAGCTCTCCAAGAAAATGTGCAATATTTTGTCTTCTTCCAGAAGTTCTTCCTGACCTAGTCAGGCAGAAAGTTGACTCTGAAAACAAGTGAAATGCACCCTCAAACGCACCAAGTATATTATGATGTTGGACACCTGAATTCTCCCATCTGCAACGAAGATTGAGGATACAGCTATACTTTGGCATGTTTAGAGAAACATCAACTGGCTTAAAATTGCCTTTCTTGGATTCTGCTGGCAGTGTTGCCATGATAGTACATTCTTGGTGTGGGCTCTGGGGAAACTGTATCTGAAGTTTTTCCCAAAGTGCCACTAAGATACAGCTATTCCACTGGTGATGACCTATGTAAAGCTAGCAAAAACATGTATGTGGACTAGAGTTGTTGCTAACCCTATCCCTAAGCTTATCTTTAATGCACACTAAATGTTTTATGCTGATGAAGTCATATATTTGATTCATTTGCTGGCATTTTTCCAGTCACCCTTTTCTAGTTGTCAGTAATTTCTTCTTTCTGTTACCAGTTCCACTCATGTCAGTACACTGGGCTCTGTATGTAAATCCTGATATTTTCAAATTCCATCAACGTGTTTAGTTACCTTTTCTTCCTAAATTAAAACAATCAATATACCTTGATGATCAGCTTACAGAATTTACTTTACTTTTGTGGAAAAAACAAAAAAGGAAAAAAGCTTTGGTAAAATTCTGGAGTTGGCACACTGTTTTCTTTCAAGGTTTAAGAGGTGGATTAAAGTAGTGACCTTTGCTGCACGTACAAGGGAGAAGGGAAGGAGAACTGTTGCTCACCTTCAGTTTCCAGCATTCTCCCACCTGTTCACGCTGTAGGAAGTTGCTAACTTTCAAAGTCAAATTCCTAAAGTATTTTAGTGTTTGAAGCCTGTGTTATAATATTGGCCAGTGTAAGTGACTTCTATCTAGTCTTGGAGAAAGGGAAGATAAGAGGAAGGAAGGAGATATTGTATTACATTGCTGGTTGATTAGGGTCATTCAACCTTACAGAACACACATAATTTGATATAATCTGATATAGTGCATCTTCAAGAAATACAGTTTTCACAGTGGGAAGAAGCTTGTGGGCAGGTAATAAAATCACTGCACTGACCAGAAACTGTTGTGAACATCTGTTCCCTGACTACTTAAATTATACTTGGACAGTTTGATGCATCTCTGGCATCCATCCCATGTTCTAGTGGAATGAAAGTAGAAGAGAAGAAGAATGTAAAATCAGAGAATCCTGTTGGGTTATAATCTTTCTTTCTGCTCTTTCTATTTTCTTCTCCCTCCAGTACATCTGTCACATCTTTGTTTAGAAACCCATGACATCCTTTCTTTCCCTCACTTGTATTTGCAGCTGCCTGCTTACTTGTGTACATTGATTACAGACATGCAAGCTTCAGACTTAATTAAAAGGCATGGCAAGAAAGAGAGGTTTCTATAGAAATATATTCTCGTGGAATGTCGTGTTGAGTTAAATCCATCCTATCAAACTATAATTTGTGAAATAAATGATTCTTCCATGAATCTCATCTCTCAGCACCATCTTCTCCTGAATTTTTCTGGGCTGGTGTCATACTCAGGGGTTTCTTACACCCTTGGGAAAAAGGCTAGGAGAAGGATGATTAGTTCAGTTGAAACTATTACAGTGACACACAAAAATGTGAATTGTCTTCAGCTTCCCCAGATATTACAGCAAAAGAACAATTAGTTCCCATCCCATGTTAAATCTACACTTGCCCATTTTTTTAAACTGTACTTATGTACCTGAAGTCTTAGTGCAATGTGGCAGATTTTCCATACTGGCAAAAGCAGTGCTTGGTTTAACAAAACAAATCCACTGCACAAATTTTAAACTCCATTTAAAAATAGCAGTGATCATTGATTAAGTCAGAATTATTAGTGGTTTTCAGGATCTTTTTATCCCATTTTGGCTCAAGGATACTATCTCATTTTGACATGCTTGCATGAAAATGAGTTGGTGCCCGAGGCTTGGCTTCCACAACACTAATTTGGAATATGAGTCATCTGTCATTAGTTTATGCACATGCAAAAATGTAGACCTTGTGTCTTATGGCAGTGGAGGAAGACTACAACATGTAATAACAGGTGTACTTCAACTGTGTGGCCTTAGGAGATGCTCCAGCTGATATTCTTCTCTGCCAATGGCAAAGAAAGCATTGGCAAAAATCTCTGCTAATGGCAGAGAGAGTGTTTACTGTATAGCCTGGTATAAATCTGCTCCATACATAAAAAGGAACACATTGTGATTTCTGTAATCATACCAGGCACAAAATGCAGCTACTAGGTTTTATTCAAATAAAATTCTGTAATCCTTTCCACAAGCTCAGAGCTGCATTCAGCTGGGAACTCTGAGAATAGCTTATGTGTCTTATGAGAAATGGAGTACAGTGAAAGACAGAATTATGTGCCTCATTCAACAAATATGTTAATACTGAAGATTTTTCACCCCCCTGTGGGTAAAGGAGGAGACAACTGGCAAAAATCCTGGCCACAAAAGACAACAGAAGTTTCTATGCTAAGATACATGTACTCATTTTGTCAGATGGGTGTGCTATCCGTCTTCCCAAGCAACTAGGACTTGCCAGACTCCTTTGTGCCATTCCTCTCCCTCTTCCTCAGAATAACTTCTATGCAGCTATTTGGTCTAATTTGCCATTAACTCATATGTTGGTGCAGAAAACAAAACTCTGGTTTAAATGCAAAATTCTTCCACATTAATTCTCTCTCCTTATGAACTCCTTCACAGAACCATTAATTTGCAAACCCCAAGCTTGCTTCGTTGAAAGAGAAAAACTGCAATATATATATAAAAGCTTTAAATACTGCATTTAAATCCAGAAACCTCTTTCCTCCTCCTCCAGCCTGGAATTTTTTCCTTCTTATCTTATATAACCGAGTGCCACATCTCCATAAATTAAGCACATCATATACTTAAAAATGGAAATAAGAGCAAACCTCATGCTTTTTCTTTCCACAGTTTGTAAGACCAGTAAAAATAATAATGTAGTAGAATGTGGGTGAAAGTATTTTTCCCAGAAAAACTTAAGTCAAGCAAGTGTATTTTGTACTTAAAGACAACAATTCATACAGTTCAGTTGTGGACAAGGGATGACCTATTGATGTGATCTATCTGGACTTCTGCAAGCCTTTGACATGGTCCCCCACAACATCTTACTCACCAAGTTGGAGAGATACGGATTTGATGGGTGGAGCTCTGAGCAAGCTGCTCTAGTTGAGGATGTCCCTGCTCTCAGCAGGGGTGTTGGACCAGATGACCTTTGGAGGTCCCTTCCAGCTCAGACATTTCTATGATTCTATGATTCATACGTTTTATATCTGAGAACCCCTTACAGATCAGTATGCTCCAGTAGAAGCTAACAATCACAGTCTAGAAAGAACAACAAGAGCAGAAAGAAGAAAATAAATAAATAAATAATTCATAAGAGAAATCAAAAAGAAAAAAAAGCAAAACTAAAAACAAGGGATGAAGTATTCTGTTTTGTACTTTCAGGGGGTATTTATGTCACTATGAGTTCCTTTTACTATCAGTAGGAAATGTACAAGCAAATACTAAAAAAGATCTCAGAATAATGTTAGAAGAGTACAGAATTTGAAGCATGTAAAACAAATAATCCCCCAAACTACACAGAAAAAAAGAAAACCAACTAGAGGTAGAGAATGATTTCTATGTAAGCAGAGATAAGTAACATACCATTTTTGACCTTGGAAAATAGACACCTGAGAAGGGATTTGGTAAATGCTGTGATGTACAGATTAATGGATAGGAAGTGGTCATTAGGATGAGATGTGTAGTTAGTCACATCTCTGACCACCTTTAGCCATTTGGGATTTCTGAGAGAGTTAGACTGAAGCCAAGTGCCTGTTTGTCTATGTGGAAGTCCCCAGTTATGTAGTAGACGCTCATTTCACCTCAAAAGGTACTTCTGAGCATGAATAGCTAATATCTAGATGGATCTAACAAGTGTGAAAGACTAGGCGGGGTTAGGAAAGTTGGTAGGTAGGTAGGTTTGCTGTCTGGGACTTTGCAAGATTTAAGATGCCCGGTAGGACTGAAGCAGACTGCAGAGCATCCTGTATCTACGTATAAAGCAGCTATGAGCAATCTCCTATCTGAGGGATGGAAAGACATTTTTTACAGCTGTGCTACTTGTCACACAGTCCAGGGCTGTGTATAGGACCAATGCATTTTGTGGGGATGGGTGTCCTCTGTAGTTGGTACTTCTATGAAGGAGGTAAGTTCTTTAGTGTATTTTCTCAGTTCTTTTGAATTCTGTATCTTTGCTCAGGCATTGCTTACAGGCTGCTGCTGGGACAGCTTATTGAAAGAGCTTCTCATTGTCATTTTCATAGTTGTAGGTGGTCACCCATGTCCCTGGTGTATAAAAAGGACAGTGGTATATTCATCAGTGAGCATCTACCATGAAAGAACCTAAGATCTGGACAGGTCCTTCAAGATGTCACCGGAACCAAGGGTGATGATATCTTACTCTCTTCTCCCTTTCCCCTTTCTTCTACTCTTACAAACTTCTTTATCTTTAAGGCATTAGAGATGAAAGCTTTCCGAACTACATATAATGCTTCTTGTTTCCAATAAAATTAACAAACTGATCAGCCATTTGGTGTTGTTTCACCTTCATTTACTCCAAGGGAATCATGCATGACCCTCCACGCTACCCAGTGTAGCTCAGCAACTGGGTCATGACAGTGATGCTATCAATTCTATTCTATTATACTACCATCTTTTCCTAAAATGTCTGTAGATACTGAATGAAATGGAGAAAGGGGAAAAGGATGATGTGGAAAACAGCTCATTGTAATCAGTCCTTGAATTCAGATAGAGAGGAGAAACCTGAGCCACTGCAGGTTGTTTTAATTCCATGCTTTTTTAAGTTGCTTCTGAGAGTTTACACATGAAATATATTTTTTTCAATGTACTGTAAAAAGTGTTATTCAATTTTTAACAACTTAATTAAGTATTAAAATCCAATTTACTTTCTATCTCAAACTGCAAATTCTAAGGAGTGTTTTCTCTCTACTGTACTATTTATTAGAAAGAGTGTTTGTCATAATTATTTGTCATGCCTATTAAATGTTGTATGAGTATGCATCATTTAAAATGTAAATACTTTTACCCAGGATGACCATCAAAGATAAGATTGGTGCAGATGCAAGTTATGAACCCACCTTCTGAAGAATCCACAAGCTTCTGAGTACAGATGTTAGATGCATGAAAAAAAAAGAAAAAAAAATAACCCTAAAACCTGCAGTGGATCTTCACAGCTGCACTTGGGTACCTCTACGCAATCACATAATCACAAAATGTTAAGGTTTGGAAGGGACCTCAAAAGACCTAGTCCAACACCCCTGCCAGAGCAAGGTCACCTAGAGCAGGTGACATAAGAACACATCCAGGCAGGTTTTAAATGTCTCCAGAGAAGGAGGCTCCACAACCCCTCTGGGTAGCCTGTTCCAGTGCCCTGTCACCCTCACAGTGAAAAAGTTTTTCCTTATGTTTCTGCAGAACCTCTTATGCTCCAGCTTGCACCCATTGCCCCTTTTCCCATGATTGGACATAACACAGAAGAGCCTGGCTCCATCCTCCCGACACTGACCCTTTATATATTTATAAACATTAATGAGGTCCCCCCTCAGTCTCCTCCAAGCTAAAGAGCCCCAGCTCCCTCAGCCTTTCCTCAGCAGGGAGATGCTCCACTCCCTTAATCATCTTTGTGGCTCTGTGCTGAACTCTTTCGAGCAGGTCCCTGTCCTTCTTGAACCAAGGGGCCCAGAACTGGACACAATACTCCAGATGCGGTCTCACCAGGGCAGAGTAAAGGGGGAGGAGAACCTCTCTCAACCTACAAACCACCCCCCTTCCAACCCACCCCAGGATACCATTGGCCTTCTTGGCCACAAGGGCACATTGCTGGATCATGGTCATCCTGCTGCCCACCAGAACCCCCAGGTCCCTTTCCCCTATGCTACTCTCTAACAAGCCAGTCCCCAATCTATACTGACACATGGAGTTATTCTTCCCCAGATGCAAGACTCTACACTT
>JANIJG010016439.1:86699-149242 GCA_024611175.1 Megaceryle torquata
CTTCATGGAAGGCTATCAGGTTGGTCACACATGACTTCCCCTTGGTGAAGCCATGTTGACTGCACCTGATGACCCCTTTGTCCTTGATATGCCAGAAGACAGCGGCAAGGATAAATTGTTCCATCACCTTTCCAGGGATGGAGGTGAGGCTGACTGGTCTGTAGGTACCTGGGTCCTTCATCTTGCCCTTTCTGAAGACTGGAGTGACATTTGTTTTCCTCCAGTCCTCAGGCACTTCTCCTGTTCTCCACAACTTACTAAAGATGATGGAGAGTGGTGTAGCAATGACTCCCGCCAGCTCCCTCAGCACCCGCGGGTGCATCCCATCAGGGCCCGTGTATTTATGTACATCCAGATTGATCAGCGGATCCCTAACCCAGTCCTCATCAACCAAGGAAGTTTCCTCCTCTATCGTGACTTCCTCTGGGGCCTCAGGGGTCTGGATCTCCCGAGGATGGTCTCCAGCAGTATAGACAGAGGCAAAGAAGGCGTTCAGTAACTCCACTTTCTCTGTATCCTCTGTCACCAGGGCACCCCCATCATTCATCGGTGGGCCTACACTGCACCTAGGGTTAGCTTTGTCTGCAATGTATTTGAAGAAGCCCTTTCTTTGTCTTTGACCTCCCTTGCAAGGTTTAACTCCAAGGAGGCCTTAGCTTTCCTAGTCGCTTCCCTACCTCCTCTGACAACAGCCTTATATTCATCCCAAGTGGCCATCCCCTCCTTCCAGGATCTATAGACTCTCTTCTTCCACTTGAGTTTGCCTGTCAGTTCCCTGTTTAGCAATGTGGGTCTCCTGTCTCCCTTTCTTGATTTCCTACCTGCTGGGATGCTGCGATCTCAAACCTGGAAATAGTGGTGTTGAATATAAACCAACTGTCTTGGGCCCCTTTACCTTCTAGTATTCTATCCCATGGGATTTCTCCTAGCAATCTCTTGAAAAGGTCAAAGCTGGTCCTGCTGAAGTCCAGGGCTGTGATCCTGCTTGGTATTCTTTTCCTACCACACGAGATGCTGAACTCCACTTCTCACAGTCGCTGCAGCCAAAGCTGCCCCTCAACCTTCACTGCTTCAGCCAGACCCTGCTTGTTAGCAAGTACAAGATCCAGTACTGCTCCTCTCCTAGTTGGCTCATCCACCGTTTGCATCAGGAAGTTATCACTGATGCATGGGAGGAAGCTCCTGGACTGTGAATGGCTGGCTGTGTAGGCCTTCCAGCAAATAATCTGGATAGTTTAAAAACCCCATGACAACCAGGGCCTGTGGTTGCAAGGTTGCTCTCAGCTGCCTGTAGAAGGCCTGATCAGCTTCCTCATCCTGATCAGGTGGCCTTTAATAGACACCCAAAACAGTATCACACATGCCAGCCTGCCCCTTAATTCTTACCCACAAACTCTCAACTTGCCCCTCATCCTCTTTTGGGCAAAACTCAAGATATTCCAGTTGCTGTCTCACGTAAAGAACAACTCCACCACCACTCTTTGTTTGCCTGTCTTTCCTAAAAAGGACATAGCCATCCATGACCACATTCCAGTCATGTGATCTGTCCCACCACGTCTCTGTAATCAGCACCAGATCATAACCCCTTGCCTGAACGTAGATTTCCAACTCCCGCTGTTTATTCCCCATGCTGTAATGGTGTGTAGTCATAGCTCAAATCCACCCTGAATCTGTTTGCTAGCTTTAAACTAGCTACCCTGGTACAACTACTTGGTACAGGTTTTGTGCCATTGTACCAGGTAGGTCAGCAGAAGATGAAAGGTATGTTTTTTAAATGCTAAGGGGATTATTTTATGGTGAGCTCCACATTACTGAAGCTACACAGATAGTATTGCTCGAGGAGGTTTGCTTAGAAATAGCTGAAGAAATTCCACAAGCTGAAATCACCTTTGGCAGCAGTTTATAGGTAAATAGCAATATGAAGGTGTTATTGCCCTTATTTTACTGAAAGGGACAAAAAGTAACATTGGACTTAACTAACTTGCCGGAGACTGGAAGACTGATGGAGAACACACAGGATGGTCACTCAATAATTCTAAAGTCTAATGAGGGTTCTGGGGCACTCTTGCATGATTGTTGGGTCACTTAACTCCTCTGAATGTCAGGTTTTTTGTGCTCTGAGATAGAAGTAATGATATGCAGCTAGCATATAATATCCAGAGAAAGCTGTGTAGTTGGAAAGTATCACTGTACCTATCAACAGGAAAAATGGGAGGAAGTTAACAAATTTTAAGGCCAAGGGAATATCATGATCATTTAACCTGTCCTACTGTGTTATTGAGGCCATAAAATTTCTCCTGTGTGATTTCTGAATTACTCCCAAACCCTGTAGTTTCAGAAAGGCATTCAGACATTTTCTACTCCTGATGTGAATACTTTCAGAATCTGTACCATTAAGTTTTTCTAAAGGCAATAAACAGAAGTATATCCATGGTGTCATAGGGAATTCGATGCTTCAAAACATGAGGAACAAGCCTTTTAGAACAGTGTGAAGATATTCCTTAAAGCAAAATCCCAGTTTGTTTGAGTCAGTTGAAATTTTTGTGTAAAATTGAAAATGTTCATTCTGTTTCCTCATCCTGTCTGGATGAGCAGGATGGAGGTCTGCTGATGGAAATACATACATATGTACAATGTGGATCACTCCAGAAGCTGGGTTCTGACACCCAGTAGCTGCCCTTGGGTCCCAGGTTCACCAGTTTCTGGCACTTGGACATATGAGTCCCCAAAGCTGCAGCCTAACTCCATCTGCTAGTACAGACCCTCTTACAGACATGCCACTGTCACAGACTTATATTGTGCATCCTTCCTGTAATTCAGCTTATTCACCAGTCATGAGCTAGTCTGGGTCATCACTTTCTCCTCGCTCCCACCTCACTGACAAAAGACACATTATATGCACACCCACCCACTCACCCACGCCAGAGAGCCTCCCACCCAAGGAAAAGGGTTAAAAGACATTTGTCAAGAAGACGGGACAGACTGCACCAACTGAGCTCAAGGCATGGCCAGAGAAGTATACTGACCAGCACTTGTTCATACATGATCAATCCCTTTCACCCCCTTACTTCTCTACCTTCCTATGCATTCACCTTAATCTTTCCTTTTCCCCACCTCTGGTTTCTTCTCTAGTAAGTCCTGTGCAATCCTGAAATGCTCTTCCTCTTCATCCCACAGTGTTCCACTTGCCCCCAGGCAGTGCACCCCCTGGAGTGTGAAAGGTGACCTGGAAAGCATCTCCCACTGCTTTGTGGTGATGGGTGTTACCAGCCCATGGTGCTGAGGGTCTCCTGGGGCAGTCCCTGGAGAGCTGGGCTGGGTCTTGTTCCTCTAACTGGATGTTTTGGGTTCCTGCACCTACCTTGAGCCTCTGTGCTCCTTCATGGAATGTGAAGGTGGAGATTGATGGGCTGACACCTAGGATGGACCTGGAATGAAGTGGGGCAGGGTGCAATTTGAACTTCCTCTCTACCTTTGTGCTTCTGTGCTCCTCTCTGTGTATACAGTCAAGCTTTTTATGCCATTACTTAACAGCTGTATTATTGGAATGCGTCACAAAATCACTTTTTCTTCCTGTTTCTTTTCAAAGCATTTTCCAGCATTTTTCAAATTTCTTAAGCTATGGTGAAACATTTCCTCTCGGGGAAATCTATATTAAAATATTAAGTGGGAATGTTTCCAGCTGGCCTCTCTGAATAGTTTTCATGGTGAAGATTTGTACCTTATGAAAACATTAAACCGGAATATAAATCCTCCTACCTCCCACTTGTGCTCCTGATAGGGAAAATCACCTCACTCTGCACTAGTCATCTTTGCCAACTATTTTAGGAAGGGAGAATTTCCATCTGGAGGTTCTTTGGTCTGTTATGGGATGAATCTATACCTTACTTAAAATAAATGGCTAAATTCCAGATGTCTAAAACCAGATGAGATGATTTCCACCTTGTGCATCATTTTTGGGGAAAAAGGTCAACAGTTTCTCCCAGAACCACTGCTATGTGAAAATGTAAACTGGGTTCCCATGTTATTTCCAGCAGTGTACAGACTAAAATAGATGATCAAACGGCTGCATTTCAGGAGGTTCAATAGTCCAGAAAAAGAATTGGTGAAAAATCATGCAACCATTTTTGTATCTTTTATGATTTATGATTGTAAAAGCCTCTACAAATCTTTTCTACTGTGAGGTATTTCCCAGGAAACACAGCTGTCAGGGGCAAACTGTGCTTCTTCTCCAGGTAATGTCCACACATAGGCCTGCATCTCTGGGTAACCTCTTCTCCATAGACAACTGACCTTAGATGTGCCTGTGCCATGGGGACATATTTTCTTCTGTGGACTGGTAGATGGAAAACAGTGGTGCACCGAAGGTAAAAAATAGCTAAATATTAGTAACCTACCATGGTGAGTTTTAGCAGATAACTCATCTTCCATCAGCCATAACTGTAACATTTTTTTTTCTTAAATGCCTTCTCCACCTCCTCATACTTGCCACCATGTCAAGGTTCAGAATGATCAGACAAACACTAACTTTTGTAACTCTCTGTGCATCTTCCTGTTCAACACTGACAGAATATAGTAACATCAAATAAAATAAGGGTGAGGAGGAAACACTGTGGTAAAATTTAACGGTGGTTAGAAGCCAGTCAACTAGATAACAGCGAAAAGATTTTTGCCAATTGTCTCAGTTCCTAGTTGACTGAAAGGTTTAATTGAAGTATCATCTGCTATAAATACAGCATTACTCTTCTGACATATAGAAAGAAATTTCAGGAAGTATATTTTTAGCAATCTTAATTTAATGTTGAAAAATGTTACTTCTTGGAGCATTAGGTGTTTTATATACAGTTGTATAATTGAGCACTGTGATTATCTCAGCATCTATAATCTGATTATGAAGGTGTCTTTTTTTTATGTATTACAGATAAAAGTCTAATGTATGCCTTTTAAAAGCTACATCAAAATGTACATGGGCTATTCATCTTCTGCCAGGAAAAACATCTAGTGGGTACCAAGAGAAAAAAGGTAGGTAACAGGATTTGTGCCCTGTAGAAAATCCTAACTGCTTCTTGCTGCAGTACTTCCACTGTCACTTTCTGGCTTGTACAAAGTGAGGTCCTGGCAGACCCTACTTGTTCCCCTGCCAGAATTTGGAGTGGCCAGAGTCCATCGCAGCTGCCAGATGAGTGCATTGCACTGAGACAGGGAAGGCATTGCCTACACCAGCTCCGTTTTCTGCCAGCACGATGCAGAGGATGGCATGAGTCACCCTGCACAGACTTCCTGTATGACTTTGATTAGCTAAGACTTTCTTTTATGTAATTAAATTTTTAGAGGAGATATATAATGGCCTGTGTTTTCAAAGTTATGGGTTACTTTGTTTATTCTCAGCTTCTTTGCTGAAATTAGCAAAGGTGAGTATCCAGATCTCTACTGAAAAGAGATCCACTTTAAGGATGAAGCCAGGCACATGCTTTCGTTTGAAAAACTGCTGGCAACTTTATCTTTGGAGGGATATGGGCAGTGTGCATAGATTTCTAAACAACAAAACCCCTCATTTTGTAGTCTTGTTTTTTTTTGGTTTTTTTTTTTTTCTCTAATTTAAAAATCTATGCTTTACTTAGAATGTTTCTCAAATTCATTCCATCTAAGCACGAGGTTACATTGCCATTATGTACATTTACCTCAAGACAAGCTGTTTTGAAATCAGCACACACTTCATTCTAAAATGCCCCTATTTTATAAAATCCACATTCCTGCTGGTTAAAATTCCACTTGCCCATAAAAATTGAATGATCTTCTTGAATTGAATGATCTTGAACTCAATACAATGCAGGCTGCAGGCAACCTGGTACTTTCACGTTAACAAGGACTGTGGGTAGATGATTTTTGCCCCTGTGTGTACTGGGTGTTTTTCTTTCAGTATAATGTGCTCAGAGGGTCATGGTTTGTGGTGGGGTTTTTTGTTTGTTTTGTTTTGTTTGTTGTTGGTGGTTTGGTTTTGGGGTTTTGTTTGTTTGGTTTGGTTTGGTTGGGTTTTTCTGTTGTTTCGGGGGGGTGCTTTTTAGAACTTTTTGATGGTTTCTGATTAGGATGGCTATATAGCTCTGAAAACTGGATATTACACAGCTCACATAGCTATTTTGATATGCATTTCCATTTCAATTTTAGAAATACTTGGAATACATATGGTGCCACATAATTAAACCACGACAGTTCCATTGGAAGTGTTATGCTCTATCAAGCTCATAATATCAGTTGAAATTTTTTTTTAAGGTGCACACAATGCATTGTGGATAATGATAGATGTTTTCATATCTATATTTATCAATATTTCATATTTATTGAATGGCATTTGTTTATTTTTTTTTTTTGAAGTCCATAAATATTTGCAAATCTTGACATTATGATGTGACTGTATAAACTCGCATGTACCCTAATGACAAAGAAATTAAAAATCAGGGCACTAACGCAAGAAAATATAAAAGAATCCTGTATAAACAGCCAGGAAAATATGATATGAGAAACAAAAATCAGACACATTTAAAATTAAAGCTGGCATGGTGTTCCCAGTCTACCCCACCGTGTACAGGGACTGTTGAACAGTGGGTGTTTTGTGATTGTTTTTTCAAAGTGAATTTGATTCTCAGGAAAGGTCCTGGGCTGATCCCACTAGCATGCAAAAATTGTGTTCTATTTTTTTTTTTATGTACCACATGTGAACTGTAGCAAAAATCAAGAAATTTTTGAGCTGCTGAGCATCCTTATCTCCCAGGGAATTGCTCGGGGAAGGGCATTCAGCATCCCACGGGATGGGCTTTGGTTGCTTTTCATTTGCCTTCATCTTTTTGTCACCAGAAAAAGTTCTATATAAGAAAGGGATTAGATTTCCTTGTCTGTCTTGTCCACAGGTATTTGCTTTATGGGAATTCCTGGGCTTTGCAGCTCCAGCATAGGAACTGGAAGGGTGTTCCTCTTACCACAAAATCTCTCAATCAAGCACACCT
This sequence comes from Megaceryle torquata, assembly GCA_024611175.1. NCBI lineage: Eukaryota > Metazoa > Chordata > Aves > Coraciiformes > Cerylidae > Megaceryle > Megaceryle torquata. The sequence continues at coordinate 93,704 of JANIJG010016439.1, forward strand.
TTTGTGGGGTGAAGATTTTTGCCTAGAAAATATGTCATTGTTAAAGACCAAGGATTATCTCACAAACTAGGTGCACTGTCCTCTTCTATACAGAATTCCTAGGCAGTCTATGTCCTGGAAAAGCATTTATTCATTTTTGTTTCCTATTCCAAAAGAGACAAGTCTCTAAAACAGAGAGGCAGAAGATTTAGATTATCTCCCTCTGAATAATTTTCCTGTTTCTGTCCCAAGCACAAGGATGTTTTTGGGCTGATCTCTTCACAAGACCAAGGTCTACTATTGAGTACATTCTGATCAAAATCTACGTTCAAACTTTTGCATGTTTGGGTTTGTGAAGTAGTTAAAGAAAAAAAAAATCTATTTTCATAATTAAAAAAAAAAAAAAGTATGAAAACCAGTGCAAAATAATACCATAGATTTTCTTATTTGAAAGTTAACAGAAAAAAAAAAATCAGATTACTGTAACCTTAATTGTACAATGTAGATGATTATTTAAGATGTGAAGGTAGAGTTGTCTTCTAGATGAATTTGGGAGTTCTTTCTAGAAAGTCTTCATCCTCTGTAGCACACATGAACACAACAGTGTGAGCAGAAGTGCCACACTGCATTCTACAGCTGGAACAAGCAAACAAAAAGCCTCTCTGTAATTGTTATGCATACATTCATGCAATGGAAAGGGACCCTTTTGGCAGTATTTCCACGTCACTGAAAGAATTCTTCTGTATTTTTTTTTCTTTTTATAGAGAGAAGCAGCTATCTTCTTGTCTGCTCATCTCCATCTTATTGATGCAAGTCTTGACAATCAAGCTGTAATGAAGTGGATGCATCAGTTTTAGTTACAAGCATCATTTAAAATACTCAGTTACTTGCATATTTTACATACTGCTATACCATAATTATACAGCTGCATCATGCTTCTAGTCCAGAAATTCCAGGAAACCTGAAACTGCTTGTTCCTTGATGTGGCCACAGGCTGTTGAAATTCAAATAAGCTTTTTGCTCTGCTGGAATTGTATTAAGTCCGTAGGACAGATTGTGATGCCTGGATTGGAGGTAGGAGACAACTCTTGTTAGTAAACATGTGTCTGAATGTATTGGTATTACTGAATGATAGCTAATCATCTGAAAGTCAAAGGAAGCCTCTTTAAGGGAGAGATGCCTTGCCAGGCACATAGGAACAAGTCTGGGCCACATCTTTCTAAGTAATGAATACTCATTTCTTTTCAATCTAGCAAATGCCCTCTTTAAAGGTTAATTCTTAAATAGTCACTTGGGAACAAATGTCTCCTTCACTCTGATCTCTGTGAGTCAAGAACACTACTAAGAAACTTCAGTTCATCTCTTTTATTACCTGATGCCCCTTTCTTTCAGATTAAAACTGCTGATAAATATTATTTCATCTTCCTGATCTCCATCATATTTTGTAATTCCTGAATAAATTAATGACCCAAAGTAACTGAACTATAACAAACTGGTACCTAGGCAAGTTACAGCTGCATTTCAAAATTCCTCACTGTTGTTTGAAGTAGTGAGGCAAAAGAGAATATGCTTTTTTTTCTTTTTTTCTTTTTTCTTTTTTCTTTTTTCTTTTTTCTTTTTTCTTTTTTCTTTTTTCTTTTTTCTTTTTTCTTTTTTCTTTTTTTCTTTTTCCTTTTTTTCTTTTTTCTCTTTTCTTTTTTCTTTTTTTTTTTGTATATCATTCAGATAATGCAAAGACTTTGAGAAAGCAACTGCCTTGGCTAAGCAAAGGACCAAAAAGGCTGTTGGGATGATACAGTAAATTGACATTTTCTCTTATTTAGTGTGATCTGACTGAAGGCTGAGTAGCAGCTCAAGTATGTTTGTAACAATCAGAAGGGATGTTGCCTTTCTTCCATGGCCCTCACAGACCTAAATAATCACCCTACCTCCCTCCCCAGCTCTGAAATTCTCACGATGATAAAACACTTGAAATTGTTCTGACACTGTTTATTTGTCTATGAGCATGGAACAAGAAAGTTCGACAGAAAAAAATACTTCAGAGATGAATGATAAACTAATACTACCCAGATGAATGCAAGCACTGCCTGAAATATAGACGATGGTGAGTAAATTGCTTCAAATGAGCCTTATTGATTCCAGTCTGTGTTGATGGGGCGTATCTGAAGGAGGAAGCTTCATTTAAACACTTGGACACTGCAGTAATTAAAAGAACTCTGGGATGGTTTACGTAAGAGACTGGCTCTGATTCTTTAGGAGCTGGTGACTATCTCCCTTAAACATGAAACATGTTAATAGCCAAGCAGCTAATTTATTATAATGAAATGAAAAAATACTGTAGTACCCTTGCGGCCCAGATAATGTAGCAGCAGGTTACTGTTCTGATGAATAGGGACATTGCTCAGCAGATGTAATGCTTTCTAGTCTTAGAAGAGGCTAGATCAATTTCTTATTCTTTATGAAGAAGGATGACTCCTTTTCAGCACTGCTGAGAGATGTGGACATTTACATCTTTGAGTTAATCACCCCCAGAACAATCCAACCACTACAGGTATGCTTAGCTGTTATTTTTCTTGTTATATAAATAAGAAAATTTATAAACCAGGATATACATGAGGGATTTGATTTCTGTTTCTGTACCTTGATGATATTTCTATAGACCTATACTGCTCACATTGTATTTTAGGATACCAGAGAGGGGAAGGGCCATCTTCTGTGTGCAGGGAAGGCCAAAGGTGGTAGCACATGGGAATCTAAGGCTAAGCAAGCTGTATTTGGGTGAACAGCCCAGAAAAGGCTGTGGTTCAGCAGATGGCAGTCTTCCCTCAGAGACTGTTTAGTCCCTGCCTTTGGCTGAGCTGGGTTGAATCTGGGAAAGGGATCTAACTCTCAGCTCCCCCCCCCCCCCTTACAAACTTGATTTGCAAAACCCTTTATGCACTGTTTCATAAGGCACCTCTGGGACCTAGTGGTGATACACCGAGTGCTCCATCAGCACTGTTTAGAGGTGCCAGTTACAACACCCTTTACTAGTATTCTGGTCTCAATGCTCCCCATTTGCCTTTATTTGATTGCTAGAGGTGAACTGTGTCTGAGCACACAGAAGAACAGAGGAATGGAGAACACACAACCGAACCAGCTCTGGTAGCAAGTGTCTCCCAGTTTTTCTCTTAACAACTCTCTGAGGTCTCTTACAGTCACATTTCATAGTAGACAAAAAATGGCATAGTGACAGTGTTGATGAATGCCTGGGACAACTTTTTCCTGGCCATCACCAAGGAAAAGCATTATAATAGTATTACTGAATGAGTGACATTTAGGATGATACATTATTCTTTGCATAAAGATGACTCCTAACATAAAAATCAATGTCTGGAATTTATTATGTCATTTAACTTAACTCTTGTTTTTCATTAATTTGGGAAGCGTAGCACTGCCAGTGGATGATCAGAAAGGAAAAGGCAGGTATGTCCTATATTGCAAGCATGCAAATAGCAAAGCTCCTCATGCCAAGATTCAGGTCTATTTCCAGAGAGTTTGCTGCTATTCTCACTGCCCCTTCCTTTGGTAATAAGATCTTCATAATTTAAGAGTACTTCAATAATTTTCTGTAACATTCTTTTCTTGTGATGCCTCTTGATGTCACTTCCCTGCTTAACCTGTGCCATACTTGAGAGCTCACCCAAAGCTGTCTTCATCTGAAACAAAGCTGAAAAGCACCCTATGGCCTCTGTTTACATTTGCAGGTGTGCACTGGGGTAGTCCTGTATATTTAATCATGAAGAGACAACACAGAGCTGGAAGTGAGAATGGCCATTCTGCAGGAAAATCTGATTATCCCTTCATGTTAAACTGAGTGAATATGTGACTGTGATCCTGCTTGCGAAAACATTCTGAAAAAAATTGTTTAGGAAGTAGAAAAAATGACAAAAAAACTTTTTTATATATGTAACTTATGGGTATTTTGTTTCAATAAGGAACAAACACTTTGCTTTGATGTTATTTGTCCTTATATATTATAGATATTCAGGTGGAGAGAAGTGACAGATAACATTTTTCTATATTATTTTCAAAATGATGAGGTAAGTTTATATTAGATATTAGGAAAAAAATTTTTGACTGGTAAGCAGGATGAAACTCATGGAAAAAATCTTTGTGAGGATACATTGGACAAAGCTCTGGCAGTGATGTTGTATTTGATTGTACCTAAATAGCAGCAGAACGGACAGTCAGTTGCTGTCTTCAGGCAACTCCCAGCCTGTCAGTTCTGAGAGACTGCAATAAAACACAGTATCACAAGGAGTGAAGGAGAATGCTCTGGATTTCTCAAAATGAAATGTTTCAGCTATATCAAAAAGGAATGAGTAGACTATTTTTGTAAAATCTACAGATGGAAACATTCCTGCAAAAGTGCTTTGATTTAAGTAGGACAGAATTTTCCATCAGGAATTTTTTTAACTAGTTTTTCTCTTCCTCTCTTTGGGGAGTGCTTTGTTACACAACTATATATTTCACCAAAATTTCTTCCTTGGGTGTTTGCTAGAAAAGTGGTTTCCCAGTCTATGTGTTCCCTGGGCCAAACTGTTTGGATGGCAGCTCTGCAGGACCTTTTGGTAGTCTGGCTTGCCTGACTCACTCCAAAGTGCAAGTAGGAGAGGTCCTCGCAGCAGAACATACATTGCTAGAGAGATGGAAGTCATACTGCTGATATTCAGGTCATCAAACCTGAGTAGTCTTAACAGAAAATAATTTGAAAAGCCTGCATCAACAGAATCAGACCCTACAAACGCTATGGCTGTACTTGAAAAAAACATTGTTCATGTCCTGGAGACTTCAGCCAAGAAACTGTCTGTGTAGATCTAATTGCAGGTCAACCTGACAAACAACAGTGTGTGCTTGACTCTTACCATTAATCTAGTTTTATATTGTCTGTAACGAGAAACTATGTCCCTTTATCAGATGTTTTTACAGGCTATGTCTATACTAGTAAATAAAACAGGCAGGGGCAGGTCTCCAGTCCCGAGGCCGGTTGATGCTTCATGGTATGTGTCCAGCCAGAAGGAATCTTGCTCCCCTCTTCCAGCTCAGGCTGCCAAAGAAGAGAGCTCCCTGCCTTTATTAACCCTGAGCCCTTCCTAGGCAATGTTTGAGACAGCAAAGCCAAAACCAGTGTTGGGGTCTGTGGTAACAGCTTAATTGAAGGGAGAGTTGCAGACCAGCACTTGTCCTGTGTCTTGACCTTGATTAATTTACTACTAGAGACGTCACAGTATGTGAAGACATGCCCACTCTTCATATTTTCTCCTCTCAGTATCCTGCTAAGGTAAGGAATATTGACTTTCCATGCTTCCCTAAACTCACCAGTAAGGCAGTGAGAAGTGATGTGGCTTGTGAGATTCATGTAAAAATTTTGTAGAAAAATTGGAATGGCACACCAGGCTCTATGTTACTTAGACCATTATTGCTTAAAAATATGCACTGACAGTCAAAACTGGTTTGGTTTTTTTTTTTTTTACCAGGGTCTTCTTCATTCTGGCAATGGGTAGGAACTTCAAAGTACGTGCACATTAAGGTCTAATACATCTCATTTATAATACCAAAAGAAACCTCAGAATAGATAAGAAACAGACAATGAATTTTTAAACACTCTTCTCCACTTAAAAATTTGATAAGATACAAGGTTATTTTTACCTCTTGTTTGTTTGCAGTAGAAAATTTGTTTCAATTAAAATGGCTGCTCCTTACCCCCAAAATGTTCTGTAATTATCAGCAAAAAGTGCAGAATCAACAGAAAAATCTGTTTCATAAATTGCTCATAAACATAAATCGTTCAGACAATGCAACTCTACTTCCTGCTTGGGCACTTATCCAGGCAGTGCTACAGCTGAGATTTATTTTCTATTATTTAATTTTAATTGAATGTGCTGCTACAGATACTGTGCACAAATACCAAGCATGGTAACCAACTTAATTACATATTTTTTTCCAGGAAAGCATTACTTTACATATCCCCTTAATACAACCACAGTTCCTGTGTAATCTATCTCTTTCTCACTTTGGGTTTTGACAGATGGGCTCTGTCAGACTGAGCAGCCATGATCCAAGGTGTTATCACCCTTAGCTCTCCTCTGCCCTGTGCTGCTGGGAGCTGCTACCCCGGAGCAGGGTGACAGAAGCCACTGTGATCTACTCTGTCGCGGCAGCAGTCAGGTGGCTCTGTGGCTTGAAGTGTTGATGAGCTGAGAGTGTGATCTCTGCTGAGCAGAAGGTACATTTGACTCTGATGCCCCTGCTATGGGAATGCTGACTTTGGAGGGGAAAAGGGGGGTGGACAGATGGGATGATAATGCCCTCAGCCACACTTACTGGTCTGTCAGAGACCTCAGCTTCTTCTAACAGCATTCCAGCACTGCCTCCACATAAATGATTTTTCTGTTTCAGTAATACCAGCACAAATTTCCCTGTGGCAAACCCCAAGCCACTGCCCTGTTGTCTACCATGTGCACACCCAAATGTTCAGAAACCTGAATTGGGCTCTCCAGGTCATACTGTGTTAAAGCTTTTGAAAACTGAATTCTACAGTTTTGCTTTCTGATATTTAAACTGTGTGAGCATAAAAGATAGCAAGTTAAAATTTCTTTTGGTTGCCTTGTTTGTTTGTTTGTTGTTTTGTTTTGTTTGTTATGATACAGCTGAATTTTCACATAACTACATGAATTCCCAGGGACATAGTAAACACCTTCTTCCAGCATTTTCCAGAGAGTTTGAGCTGGCCCACAGTGATGCCAGAGCAATGAATTTCCAAGATGTGATCCCAAATCAGTGCTGTTACCAGGCTCTGCTCTGGGACCTACATGGGGGACATGGAGAGGGTTTACCCACTGCACACTCCCTGATTAAAGTGCCTGTAATTGTTCCCTGGAGCAAAGGTGTCATTGCTTCTTTCCTATCCTGCTGAAAAAAGAGACCAGAGAAGAGCAGCATGGGGCTGTGGGAGCATCTGTTGCTGCCAGGGAACTGTGTGATTCCCAGGGGTGAGGGAGTTAGTCATCTTGCTCCATGTTAGCCCAGTTAGAAGCAGAGTGATGTCCGCTGTTATCTCAATAGATAGGCCTGCCCGGAAATTATGTTCTTTGGCACAGTCAGCACCTACTCTTCATATATCAGACCCTAAATGACCTTCTGCCTCTTCAAAGTGCGGCTCAGGGTGTTGCTTTTGATCATTAAAGCCTCCAACTGTCTTTGTGCATTATGCAGTTCAGCTGGGAATTGTTTTCAGTAAGAGTCTTCTGCTCTGGAGCTGACCTCAATCTCAGCCACTGATAACATCAGTGAAATAGAAGATCTAGCCACAGTATCATGATCAAGAAATAATGATTTATAGACCACTTTGACAGATCACTATAGGTCAAGATGCATAAAAATATTTTAATACCGCTTCAACGGACAGACTTGCTGAATGGTAAAGGAAAAAATTATTTTGTCCTCTGTAAGGATTCCTTTTTTTAACATACATTGTATTTACCTGTGCAGTAAGTGTTAACAAACTAGCTGATGTTTGGGTTTGGTTTTTTTTTTTCATTCTATAGTGTGTATCAAAGAGATATTTATTCACAATAGAGTGATCATAAATTTGGGTTCCTTAATGATTTACCCTACATGCATGAACTCTGGTATATGTTCAAATTCTTTTCCCTGTTAGATCAAATTATTTATCTTCAGGGAAGATGGGTTGACTGAAGTGAGATAGTAATATTTGTGATGAAAATCTGAAAAAATGAGGGATTTTGTGGTTATTTCCAAGGCAGATATTGGAGAAGGATGTGTTCATTATGTTGTACTAAAAATATAGGCTAAATAATCTGTTTGGCTTTTATCCATAGAGGTGGAATGGAGCATGTATTAATTCTAATGCTTAGAATTGCATATCAGGAAGATAGGTGGAAAAAGAAATTGTCAAAAAAACCCATACAAAATATAAGTTCCATCCTAAGTTTTGCTTTCTTCATAAGGCTTTTCTGCTCTATTGCCTTGTGTCTCAGGAGATGTGCCTCAGATCACCTCATTATATTATCTTGTGTTGAACTGAGTAGTGTTCACGTGAGGAAACTTGAGAGTAGATCCAGCCACTTGGGTTTTCAATATCTAGTGTCAGGTTATTTGAGCAGAAAAACTGTCTGTTCTTACACATTTTATTCCTTCACATCCTCCATTCCTATCCTGAAGAAGGATTTCTGAAAGTCTAGCAAATGTTTGAGATTTTCAGACCAAGAAATGTGGAAACAGGGGAAGACAATTTTACTTCCTTGAATCCCTTTAAGTATTAAAATTTCTCTCTGATTTTTAAGAGCAAGGAGTGAGTGGAAGCTTAACTCACAAAGACGCAGGTTTATCTGAGTTTGCAGCCACCAGGGAGCTAACATTGGTACGATTTCCTTAAAGATGTTAGCAAATTCATGGTCCTAGTAATGTGAAATGCTCCTTGTTCTGCAGCCTGTCGGGAACTTTGTTGTGCTGTGAGTCCCTTGGAAACATGACAGCTGAGAGTACTGTGTTTTCTGTTTATCTGTAACTGTCTTGTTTTGTTTTAACACAGGACAACAAATCTGAGGTATATTACAGTATTGTCTTGTGGTGCAGAACCCCCTGCCTTTGATGGTGCCAGCCATTGTGCTCTTGCTTAACTACAGGAATGCAGTAGGCTGGGATAACTTGGTTCTTGTCGATCTTGATTCAAGAGGCAGTGAGTTGAAGCAACATGGTGCTTTCCCATCCCGAGTATGGGTACAGTGAGTTAGAATGATTAGGCACTCCCTAACTGCACCTGAAATTCCTGTTACCTGGGAAAAGTACCTGCAACCCCTCCTGCTTGCATGATAGCCCACTTTGAAGAGTGACAAGATTGCCTGACATGTATTATGGGAACAATGAAAAAGTACTGACCAAAGTCAATCAACTCATGACCCTATAAATAGTGATCTTAAGTGAGGCCCCTTGGAGCATTCTGGGTCACAGCAGGCTGGGTCTTGGTATCTCCCCCTGCTCTGGGATGCCTCTCAAGCCAGACTGACCATCTGCTGGTAAGGGCTGATGAAAGGGAAGATTGTCTGCTTGTAATGACCCGATGAGAGAAGATGTGAGTGACTCACTATAATTGGATTATGTAAAATTCTACAGATCATTGGGTGTCAAAATTTACTATCATCTGCAGAAAGGGAAACATCTTAATCACAAGTTAACCTCTATACCTGTGTATATATTTGTTTGTGTGTGTATGTACGATTTACTTAGATAACTTTACTGAATCCTTACCCAAATCATTGCATGGATTACAACTGATTATTGATTAAGTGATTAAGCATTGATATATATGTATGCACATAAACATACAGCCTGACCTTATGATTTAGCATAATAGTGTTAATGACTTTTAAACTACTGCTACCTTAAAGTTCTATAGGACTCAGTGTCATGTTACATCACTATCATTAAAATGCCTGTACACAATGTCATGTTAAATATCCATGAATATCCAACCCCAAGTCAATTTTCCTTCTATCATTCTAGTCCAACCTCAAATCAATTTACCTTTACCTCTATTTCTTCCATGTAGTAATAGAGTCAACCTTGTCATCAAATTGAACCTTGATAAATCTTTGTTAAATTCTGTCAAATTCCTTAAACGTTAACAAATTATCATTCTACCTCAGTGAAACATATTGCTGCTTCCCTATTCTAACTGAGGTGCATTCCACTCAATCTGCAGCAAGCAGGATCCTAAATCAGGATCCCAGGACTCGTGTTGTGGCTGTATGTGCTTCCTGGGTTGTAGCTTGTTTGCTGTTGTGGTGTTAGGGACTGTGATCAGAATTTTGCTGAGCTCTGCTATGTGCTGCCACACTTACAGAGCTAAAGTTTTATTCCTTAGGAAGCAATGAAGAAAGGGTGAAAGCCTCTGGAGGAAGAGTAGATGATGTACGTAGCCCATGGCAGCAGCAGTGGAAGTGCAGGACATGAGTCCTGAGCTGATGCTGAAGCAGAAGATGCTCTTGTTCCTTTTCACACTTTTAGCAAAATGATGGCATTCAGTTACCAAGAGTGTGACTGCTTAAAAAAATTCAGCAACTAAAAGAGCAAAGCAACATTTTCTATTTTTCCACCTTCATTTTGTTGCTGTTCTCTGCATTCATCCTTTGATTGCTCATACACTGAGTGACTGCAAAAAGCCAAAGAAATAAGCCCTAGTGAATTTAGCAATTTTACTTGCTTGCTTACTGCTTAACCAGGATAAAATAATAAAAAAACGAATAATAATAAAGGCATACAACAGAGAAACATGACAGCTCAGGAGAGGAACAGAAAAAGTGTCCATGTAAAACAGCTAGCTTCTGGATTGACACAGGAATTGATTGTTTTAATGACTAAGAAAGTAAAGGATGGTTATAGGCAAATTATGTATATATATATAATGTCTTCAACTCGTATCTTAGAGAAGTGTTAGGATCCGAGTCTACTGGAAAGCTCAGGGTAGACAGTGCAATTCCTCATCTCAAAATTACAAAGCTTTATTAATCGTCTTGCTCTAGTGCATTGTAACAACATAGTGGCAATCATTTTGACAGCCACGTAGCCCCTAGACTTTTCAAAAATGGTCTAAGTGGTCAACAGTTTATTAATGTTCCTGTAATGGTGCCATTATACTGCTTGTTTCTCTGCTGATTTCCTAAGTAGGGCACAGCAACTTTTGTGGTGGCTGCTCTTGGTGGCAAAGGCTGAGTGAGGTATGTCACACCATGTGAGTTAATTTGGTCTAACAGCAGTTTGTTCCCCAGACAAATAAGAAAAGGCATTGGTGTATACGAAGAAGAGTCTTGAGCTTTGCTCCTTTAATGTTGTTATGTTATGAGAGTGTGGTAGTGGTTATAAATGGGGAGGAAGATAATTAAAATTTATAAATGTAAGACTTGCATGGCAAACCCAGCGTGAGGATTATAGCTGTTGGCAATTGCACTCACTTTAACAATATTAAGGAAACTTGCAAAATAGTAGCTATTGGAAAATTATTTACTCAACATTATCTCAATATGGATGGGTGTGATAGCTTTTGCCTTACCTGCTTTCTAATGTCCAACAAGATCTTTGTTCTCTGCTTTGAAATTTCTCTGAATAATTCATCATAATATCAAATAATTGTTGCTGAAGGGTATTTAGTGACCCAATATACAACTACTGTAGCAAAATAATATCCTTTAAGGAAAGTGTCTTTAAAAGAAGAGTTAACCAATTTTGATGGAGCTCTAGCTGTTGGAAGTGCAGCTCCTTAGCATGATATTTATTTAAGTACATTTTTGGAGCAATTTAAGTCAGACATTTGTTCATCTCTAATGGACACTGGAAGTTCTCCACCACTGAACAAACAGATTTTCACAGTTCTAGCTGTTTTATTCCTGAGCAGTGTTTCTCTTGAAAGGGTCTCCTACTAGCTGTGGACTTAAAATTTATTGTGTGATGCTGAAGGTCTAATGCCTTGGTTAACAGGATGTTAATTATCTTAATGGTGCTTAGGAAAAGATTATTATGAAATGTAGTTAATAGTCCTTTACAGCGCAAAAATGTTGTCTTAATATAGAGATGAAGAAATCACCATGGTGTCTTTTAGTGCATGAGAAGATAGAGGGATGAAAAGGATACACTGCTTGCTATTGAAACCTTACAAAAGACACAGTAGCATTTCAAGATATTTTATTTCATTGGAGACACGATACAGGTCTTGCTACAGCCCATCCAGCCTCTGGTACTGTTATATTTCATTCACATTGTCACTGACAGGCTTTCAGACCATGATAGCATCCACAGTGTAAAAACTGGTGAAGTGTAGAAGTAATGAGAATGAAAATCCCTGAGGTGAAGCCATGTCATGGTACGTTCCACTGCAAGGCATAACATAAACACATATTTCCATGATGAATGATGTGCTATTAAAGTAATGTATATGTAAAACTAGATTGAATTGAACAAATTACAGAGGGATTAATAAGAAATAAGATATTATTATGGAGGAGGGAAGAAGCAGGTATTTTTGTTTATGAAGACCAAGGAACTGATCTGGGCAAAAAGTTTTCTCAGTAGCGGTCGAATATTTATTTTTTGACCTTTCTTTTAATCTGGCACAAAATTTCCCTTAGAAGTCAAGGTAATGTGTACTAATGCACTGTAGTTACATCTATAATGGGAGTACATAAAGCAAGTTTATCAAAGAAATCCAGCATTATCTTCTCTCCTGTTAAAGCTGACCTTAGAGTTTCATTGCTCTCTAGCCCTCTTGCACTCAAAAAATATGTAATATTTCTCCCCTTGCCCTGAAACCCGTGACTTCTGTAGCTGAAGCAGAGAAGAGTAGAATACACAGTTAAAGGTGGAAACATAGAAGGAACTATTAGTGAAAATATATTTCTTTTATTTTGCATATCTAGTCATTTGAAAGAAGCCATTAATAACACAGAGTTATACTGGTGTATCCAAACTAGAATTTGTCCTTTCTGCTAAATTATTTTACTTCACAATAGAGTGATATATACTACAAAATTGTATCCTGCTTTTATCCCTGTGTTTGTTTGCAAGTCATTGTTCAATTTGCTCTTTGGATATTTGGTGTATAGTGGCAATTCTAGAGCAGTGAAATACACAAGAGAAGATGTCCATGAGAAAACAGGAGATGGTTCCACAGGGCAAAAAAAAGAAAGACTGTTCAGTGGAGTCTTATACATGCAGTGCACATCTTTGTAAGCCATGGTTTTAATTCAGATATATTGCTCTTTCAATTTATTCAAACTTGGCACTATATACTCTCTGTCAATTAGAAGAATGTAGTGTTGTAGAAAACTTATTTTAATATGAATTTTCTTTAAAAGAATAGTTTTAAGAGTTTCAAGAAAAAAATGGCAGTTTCCTTATCTTACTACCCTCAGACCCTCCACCACACTTTTGTATTGCAAACAACAAATCAGTATTCATGAGGAGTCAGTGAGTTAATAGGTATTATGCTCAGCATGGTATAAACTACAGAATCACGGGATGGTTAAAGTCAGCAGGCACTTCTGGATGTTGCCTAGTCCAAACGCCGTGTTCAAAGCAGTATCAGATACAGAGGGTTTCTCAGAGATGTGTCCAGATATCTTTTGTGCATCTTCAGGTGGGGAGACTCCAAAACCTCTCTGCACAACCTGCTCTGATGTTCTACCAGCCTGACAATGAAAAGCTCTTATGTTTAGATGGAACTTTCTGTATTTCCTCTGGTCCCATCACTGAGCACCACTAAGATCCTGGCTCTGCCTTCCTTACTCTCCTGTCAGTTATTTATATACATTGATAAGATCTCCTGAGCCTTCTCTTTGCCAGGCTGAACAGTCCCAGCTCTCTCAGCCTCATCCTGTATGAGAGATGACCCAATCCCTTAACTACCTCTGTGTCCCTTTGCTGAATGTGCTACAGTGCATCCTTACCACTCCTATACTGGGAAGCTCAGCACTAGACATGGTACCCAAGTGTGTCTCACCACTGATGAGTAGAGGAGAAGGATCACCTTCCTCAACCTGCTGGCAGCACTCTGCCTAATGCAGCTCAGGAGGCTGCTGGCCTGTTTTGCTTCAAGAGTGGATCACTGGTCCATGTTCAACCTGGCATCCGGAAGGACCCCCAGATACTTTTATGCAAAGCTGCTTTTCATCCAGTTAGCCCCATAGTAGTACATGAAGTTATTCTTATACTTTAAAATGAAATAAATTTAGAAATAAAGCTAAAAATAAAGCTAAAAGTAAACACTTCAACTTTTCTCTTCAAGCAACATTTCTGGGTTGTTGGTATCTTTTTTTTCCATGAAAGGGTCAGAACAGTAGTTGAGCTTCAATGGTATGTTAAAGTACCACTGAGAATCCAAAGCAGCATTATTGGTAACCCTGCATAAGCCATAAAGAATCCTGGAATTAGAATACGTAGAAATATAGAATGAATGTGGTGAACAACTGAAGCTTCTAACAAGCAACAGAAAAAAGACATTTCCGACAGCATGGTATGGCCAGTTTTAGTCTCTTTTTCTTTTATGATGGGGGCTTTTTTGTGATTTTTTAAAAGCATTGTTTTAATAGCACAGCATATGTCACTCAGTTTTCAGTATTAGATATTTCAGGTACAGCTGAAGAAAAGCAAAGGAATAATGATATATATTCCTAGGGCTAATTCTGGCATATTTGGAAGCAGAGATGGAGCTGCTTATAGTAATTTTTCAAAACTGCAGTTGGCAACATTTGGAAATGCATTAACTGCAGCCATTATAATTAAGACTGTGGACACAGAACTGAGGGAGACATAATTTTCTTGTTTGGATTTGCCACTGACTTTGTTATGAGGAAACTTGGATGGCTAAAAGCACTATGACAATGCATTAGACATTTCACATGTTGTTGACACATCGGCAAAAACCAAAAGCCTGCCTAGAATGTCAAGCAAGATAATGTTATGAGCAGCAATCTGATAAGAATCCAGCATATCCCTGCTCAAGCATTACATCACAATGCAAAAGACTGTAAAAGCTGAATTAATTTCTATACTCTGCCAAGTGGGTACATGCCAATGAGGATATCCAGGAGGAAGCTGAAGTTATGAACAGGTACAGTAATATGTCCATTGATTGCTCATGTTAGAGATTTAGTCAGTGAAAATCTACCTTTTAAAGACCAAACTGTAAATCTTCAATTGAAATGTTATTTCAGCTTTTCTATACAGATGTGAAAACTGAAAGATTTGTTAGAAAGGCAGAGCCATTATCTGCCAAAGCAGGTGGGCTTCTGGGTATCTGCAACAACATGTTAAAGGGCACTAATAAACAGAGTACTTATATTGAACAAAAAAATCTTGGACCTAGCAAAAGAAAAGGAAGCAAAAGGAAAATTAATACAGGTAGAGAAAGGACTGGGAGCTCAGCTGGAGGACAGTTTGGTTTTGCTCCTAGAAGATTTGATGACAAGGAAAGGATCTACAATCAGTATTTTATTATTATTATTATTGTTTGTTTGGTTTTAGTTTTTTTCTTGCTCTTTTTTGTTTGTTTGTTTGTTTTGTTTTATGATGCCTCTTCTCTCTCAGCTTCAAAACCAGTAAGAGTATTTCCATTGTGCATTTTCAGAACTTGATGAGGTTTTGAGCATTCTTCCCATGGGAGAGCATCATCTGAAGAAGGTATCAAGCTACAACAAAAAAGACTTTGTTTGCCAGGTAAAACAAAAGGCATTATTAGCCCCTTCAACAAGATATTTAAGTGTTTACTTTATGTGTAATGTATTTGATGTGAACCATAATGAATCAGAATAAATACTGGGGAGATTTCAAAGAAAATGATAGTATCATTGCTTCACTCAAATACCAAGGGATGGTAATATGAAAATATTTATTTTCACAGCATGTTACAAACATGACAGCTTGATAATATTCTGGGTGATTATAACTCATGTTTTGTTTGAAAGATAATAAATAATATGGCACAAATGTTTGTCCGGGGAAGTTGTGAAGTCTCCATCCTTGGAGTTATTAAAAAGTTGTCTGCTCTTGACTCTGCTCTAGATGGCCATCCTTGAGCAAGGGCTTGTTCCAGATGACCTCCAGAGGTCCTTTCCAATCTCAACTATTCTGTGACTCTGTGAAGATGTCCTATAAGTCATATATGTTAATGAATGAGTTTTATTATCTTAATATACACATCATTCTTCTTTCAGTACAAGGACCGGTGTTACAGCCAAAATCTATGATGTGGCAGAATTTCCTGGAGATGCATATTTCTGTTCTGACTCCACAACCAAACTCCAGGCCAAAAAATATCCCTAAGGACATCATATTTGTAATAAAATCTTAATCTTTCTCATCAGTTCACACCCTCATAATATCCAGGTTTTCTTATCTTCTGAAACAGATGAATGGATCTTTTCATTAAACTGTTTTACTGATATTATTCCTAAACTGTTATAAGCAAACTTGACAGCACTGGTGTTTCAAAAAGCACAGGTCAGACACGTGATATGTTGAATTGACTGTATAAGTGATACAAAAATTTTCAGTGTAGGTGCACTAACCACAGCAAAGCAAAAAGCAGAAAGTCAGTAGTTTGCTAATGAGTGTTTAGTCTTCTAAACTATTAATAGCATTGACAGATTTGGGTGGACTTATTATTTGCACGGTCCAGATTTCCATTTCTCTTCTGAGTAGCTGTCAAATTTGAGTACTTTTAAGTAACTAATTTGTAGAGACAACTGTGATAATTACTTACCTCAAAGAGATACTTCAGAAATAGTTGATCAGTTACTTAAGCCACTGTGCTGCCTGAACATATTCTTTCTTATTTTAACTTTGCAGACAAAAATATGTAAATGCTTCTATAATTATCTGGGCTTAATATTAAAATTTCTTCATTTGTAAAATGAAACTGTATAGAAAAAGGTGGAGAAGGAAAGACTAAAAATAAAAAATGTAAATGAGTCCAGATAGATTTGCATAATGTGGGAATGTCACAACACTTTAATATCTGTTATAACATTTCTGATAGTTAATAAAATCAGGTTAGTGCCAGTCTCTGGTAAAGGTCATCATAGTGCATTTTCATTTTATATCTACAACATTTTCACATTTATTAAGATTATTTTAAACTGAATGAATTTAACAAATGAATGACATATTATGGAGGTAAATATCAAAGAAGAAGGATTATTATTGAAGTGAAAGGATGGTATTGGCACAAGATCAAGTGATTATAAATTGGCCATGAATACATTTAGAGGGGAAATTGGAAGCAGGCTCCTTATCCATCTAAGATGTATGTTTCTGGATCTGTCTGACAAAGAGGGAGGGGATTGAGTAATTTAAACTGTTTTAAACATAATGTGATATGTCTGGGAAATGCATCACATAATTAAGTAGGAGATTTCATTGAGTGAGATTTGTCATAGGATCTTGGGAAGTGATTTTGTCCCAGGGCATAAGTTTGCAGTTCGGATACGTAATTTGTCAATATTCCCAAAGAGTTCCCTTGGAAATGATAATGCCAGAAAATTATACAATATTATCCATATTGCTCAGTTCCTATTCAGCACTAGTTAGAAATCAGCTGTTTCCTGTCTTGATCTGTAATTTGGCTTCTGGGGTCTACATGTACTCTCCTCTAAAGCCTTGGAGGTGAGCAAATACACATATATGGGGTGAAATTGTACCTTTAATGGCACTGCTTCTTCAGATGTCTGGTCAATGTGCCCTGGATCACACAGTCAGTGTAAACCCAGTTGCATTCTTTCCCAAATTCAAATTAGCAGCAGTCTTGCAGTGTAAGTATGTGACTCTCTTAGGACTCTCTATGAGTTTTATTTAGCATCTAAAGTGTAGGGACACGTGATATTAGCAAAATTCTCCTGCTTTTACCCAGGGTATGGTTCAGGCTTGGCTTTCTGATAGGGTGTTAAGAAGACTTTTTTATCACTTAGTGCATGATATGGATATTCTTGGACCCCTTTCAAACCAGGCAGCTGTTGCATGGCTTCCTTAAATCTGAGAAACTCTGAGTTGGTTGATTTCTCCTATTCTTTGCTCTTAAATAAAGTAATCATCTTGCCTATTTTAAACAGAACATTTACATTCCTTTATTAAAGAAAAGTTACTGTTAAGAGCAGAAACAAACAAGTCACATGCATTTGTTAACTTTACAATTCTGTAACCGCTTTCTTATGGACTTCTTGCTTTGTGATTACCTTTATCTTTCTTCACATTATTATTCCCCACCTCACTATAAGATTATATAGGTGAGGGATGACACATGAAATGCGAGCTTTGCCTTTGATTCTGAGGCACGAAGGGAGAAAAGAGAATACGATGTAATCAGTATTTCTCAATGGTAAGCCTTTGCTCCTAGGAAGCCTTGAACAAGGATCCCAGGGAGGCTGGCTTAATCGTGTAGTTTATTGACAAAGCTGAAAAGAGAAAATTGTATAGTACTTGTCTATGACACCTGCCTTTAGCAGTGCTTTGAGACTCAAATCCCAAAAAACCACCAAAACCCCTCTTGCATAAAGTAAGATCTCACAGCTGGACTACACAAATAGGTTCCTTGTGATTAGCATCAGCAGAGATGATGTGGATTTGAAAGAGCTAGAGAAATATATGTTGCAATTCAAATAAGTTTGGAACAGAAAAAGCTTTTTTTTTTTATTTAACTCTAACAGGTATTTGGCAGGAGAAAAAAAAAAAAAAAACAACAAAACACCTCTTCTTTGAAAAACTGCAGATAGTGTGTTCAATATTACCCACTGTCTGTTCATCAGAGGTCCACAGCTAACCATCCAATAATTACACCATAATTTCCAGATCTCATCTCTGTGTGTTGTGTATTTCAAGAGCACATTCCCAGTGTTTTTCATGATGTTCATGAAGTTGTGAATGCAATAGGAAATATTTCTGAGCTCTTGCTCTTCAGAGTTCTCAAAGGGCTCCAGAAAAACAGGGAAAGACTTACCAAATTATGTATAGTTTTGGCTACCAGGCTTTTCTTTATGATGATAGGAAGGATGAAAGATGTACAAAAAAATTCTGCTTTTCTCCCCACTATTTTTTTTCAGATCTGATCTCCTTCACTGTTCTGTTTTAAAACTCCCTTCTTCAGAGCAGGGGAAAACAATTTATATTCCCTTTTGCAAAAATGAACTTTACAGTGCAAAGGCTGTCTAAACCCACATTCCAGCTGTCACTGGAAATTTTAGCATATTACAGCAAATAAACCAGTCTGCTGCTGAAAAATAAATGGGAATTGGAACTGGTCAGAAATGTTTTGCCCTCCCCTCCTTGCCTGTGACAGATGTGATGAATTCTAGTGAAAGTGGTTTTGATCACAATTGCCATCAAAAACTTCTACTTCCAACCACAACATCTGAACATTTTGCCAAACCTGTATAATTTCCTGATTAGGAGAAAATCTAGTTGGGACAGAGAATCAAGACATGTAGTCCTTTTAGTGTGTTGTCAAGGACATGAACTCTATTGCAAAGAGACATAAGGGAAAAAAAGTAAAGAAGGCCTAAGGACTCCAATACAGTAAAGAGTTTCAGCTGTCAGGAATGAGAATTAAAGCATCTGGGAGAAAATAAACTGGAAAACCTATATTAAGTGGGATGGACAGAGCAGTAAAGCTAAAAGAGACCTTGGGGAACAGAGAGGACAGCAAATTTGACATGAATTTGTAACCTTGCAGCAGAACAAGGCAATGAAAGTTAAGCTATTTATACAAAAGAAGTGCATCATAAAAATACTCCAGGTAGATGAAGTAAACATTTTGACTTTCTCTATAGTGGTTTTATAGCCCCCTTTTATTACCAGAATTGCAAATACGGAGTGCAAAAAAGGGTGAAGGGCTGAATCTGGTCAAACATAGGCCTTGAGAGTAGTATACATTTTGTCTAACTTTACACATCTAAAAGTTAACTGACATATCAAAATAAGCCCCTTGTTTTAAGACTATCCTTTGGATCTGCCTGTTTCTACCAGCATAGAGTGATTCGAGGGTGACCAATTTGGACAGCTGAACTTTTGCTTAGCTAAAGTTTAGAAAGGTGAATTGTATATTTTTGTTACTAGAAGACCTGAGAGAAATGAGAATATGAGAATGACATGAAAGGTCTAGAGGGTGTAGAAAGGATTTGATGTTTTGAAGAAGTACTGAGAAAATACTGAAAACATCATAGCAGTTAAAAATTATAGGAAAAAAAATGAATGCTTTGAGGAATCTGAAAAAAAACCCCAACCCTATTTGAAGTGTTATAGATGAATATAACCAGGAAAATTAAAATACATTGAGGGGGATTTAGTATTTTTCAGCTTGTACACAGAACTCACAGTCCCGTTCAAGTGAAGAAAATGAATAAGCCACAGAGAGAAAGTCTGAACCTTCAGTAAGATACTTCTTTTTCTCCAACTTCTCACACTTTGTGACTTAGTATTGCAGCACTGTCAAAATATTTACATCACTGTAACTG
Organism: Megaceryle torquata; assembly: GCA_024611175.1. Classification (NCBI taxonomy): domain Eukaryota; kingdom Metazoa; phylum Chordata; class Aves; order Coraciiformes; family Cerylidae; genus Megaceryle; species Megaceryle torquata. The sequence goes on from JANIJG010016439.1 coordinate 113,740, forward strand.
CAAAATGGAAGGACATCCAACTTTGTCCAACTCAGAGACCCAGTTCATAGAATCACAGAATCATGGAATCATAGAATCATGGAGTCATGGAATCATGGAATCAATCATAGAATCACAGAATCACAGAATGCCTTGGGTTGGAAGGGACATCTAAAGGTCATCTAGTCCAACACCCATGCAGTAAGAAGGGACACCCTCAACTAGATGAGGTTGTTCAGAGCCTGATCTAGACTGATCTTGAATGTCTCCAGGGATGGGACCTCCACCACCTCCCTGGGCAACCATTTCCAGTGTTCCACCACCCTAATAGTGAAGAACTTTTTCCTAATGTCCAATCTAAATCTACCATTCTCTATCTTAAAACCATTGCCTTTGGTCCTTTCACTACAAGCTCTTGTAAATGGTCCCCCCTCCAGCTCCCTTGTAGGCCCCTTTCAGATACTGAAAGACTACATAAAGTGTCCCCACAGACTTCTCTGGGATGAACAACCCATCTCTCTCAGTCTGTCCTTGTAGGAGAGGTGCTCCAGCCTTCTGATCATTTTTGTGGCCTCTTGTGGACCCGCTCCATCCATTAATAGATGCTTTCCTTAAACTAATTCACTACCTGAGAGTATGACAGCTGTGTATCATGGCCAAATTTAGATGAGCAGCAACACTTTGCACACACCAAGTCCCTCAGAAAAGCACCACTCTTGCAGGTAACAAACTGTTGATTTTCTGCTCTTTTATCTTCTATTGGTAGCAAGTGCAAAGAAGATATGCTACCCAACCAGGGTTTCATGATAATGTTTTACCAAGGAAATATTTTGACCTTTACTAACCGACATTTTATAGCAAAAATTGGGGGGCTGGTGAAAACTTACTGTGAAAAGCTATTCTTTTCACAGTAAGGTTTGACAAGATGAGGCTTTCTGCTGTGGGTTGGGGGTTTTTTTTTGTTTGTTTTTTTTTTCAGGGCAAGGGTTGAAGTATACAGTTCCTTCTATAAATATGTTTGTTACTATCAGTTTCAGTTAACTGTTGTCTTTTTAAACAATTCGTGTTTTTTTCTTAGTGAAAGATAATTTTTGTCAACTTTAAACATATTGACTTGCACTTATTCATGATGATGGAGCTCAAATGAAGGCTGATAAAATTAAGCTCTGAATATGTCACCCCCTTGTCTTTCCATAACCCTGTGAAGTTGAGCCATCCTGTCTTGTAATATGTCAGCTTTTATAGTGAATGAACAAAGCTGAGTCTGACATAAAATATATCCTGGAGTCAGACTTGCAAAGCTCTTAAAATTACTCACCCACACTCAAAATCTAATTATTTTCCAGCTTTTTGCCATGAGAATGGTCAATAAAGCAGGGGGAAGGACAATTCGCATAGGACATTTTAGATTCCAAAGGGAGGACAGAGATAGGAGAAAGAATTTTCCCAAACTAAATATAACATTTGTCTTCAAAAGCCACAAGTAAGCTTAGGCACCATCATGGTACAGTTCATGTTACACTGTTTAGTATGCACCAAGTGCATAGAGGGAAGAGCATGAGAGAAGAGTAAATGAATGGTCTCAGTACAAAATAAATTAGAAACAAGGCTTTTGAGACTAAGACAACATTTCACTGCCTCTTACTGCTTTCTTTTTATTTTAGACTGAAGTAGTTTACCCTTTATATTTCCAAGTTTCTATATTTATCTGTATCTGGTGCTATTCGTTCTGACTGATTTAATTTATTTATTAGCATGTATTCTAAAGACACATAGCTCTATTTTCTAATGGTTTTACTGCAAGTTCTTTAAATTGGAACAGTTGATCAGATTTTTTTGGTACACTCCTGGTTTCTTTAAAAGAACAATTAAATTTCACTGCATTTTTCTTAAACAAAGTGTTTAATCAGTGAAGTGAAGGATTGGCTTCAATTACGCTGTATATGGATTCACCTAACGCAAATACTAGGTTGTTGGGCAAAGCTACATGTAGATTTTGTTCTTTGATTAAGAAGTTCCCAAAGACTGTAAATGTAGTTGCAAAGTGATGTGTCATCTAGCAAGATGCCAGGTAAAGATACATTTCAGTGAAATGTATTTGTCTCAATCAGTCCTCTAAGTCTTTAGATAACAGTGGTTTTTTGTTCATGTTTTATTCTGAGATGCAAACGAGAATGTAGGAGTCTTGTAAGATTATATTTTTACCTCGTTAATATAAATGTGTTTATCATTCCAGCCACATTTTTTACTTTTTAAAATAAAAATATTACTAAACATAAATGATCCTAGTATATATTCTGATCTGATTAGGCTGAAGTCACACATCTGTTGATTAGGGAAAAATAGTTTGGTAACTGTGGTAGACAGAAGATTGTACTCCATAAAGCAATTCAAGAAAGAAGTGATCAGTGGATCTAGAATAACATCTTTTTCTGCTCTGCTGCAGGATATGAAAGGACAACTGTAGGAAAGTTGTTCTTGCTTGCAGACTCTATCTGTGATGCCCCTCGAGATATTAATCAGCTGTTCTTCATGAAAAATTCCTAATAGCAGAATCATTGCCACAGCTGACTCAGCCCTGCATTGCTGATCCCATTGTTTATCTCTTTACTCACACCTAGCCAATTCACTGAGAAGATACCATCTGCATTCACTGCAGGCCAGATGAAAGAAACTGTCAGCTGAAAAGGAAAACATGTTAAGATTTAAAGAAATAAAGGTGGAAGAGCATTCAATTGTTCACTCATTTGCTTTTAATTAGTGTGTGGGATTTTTCATGTCCAAACCTAAGCATTTTTTTCATGTTTTTTTTTTCTGGTTTTGATGATTTTTTATTTCTACTCAAATTGGTTTTAAAGCAGTATGATTTGGAGCAGAATTACACTTTAGAAAACTCACTAGTAGAACAACCTCTCTATCCTAGAATAATCAGGGAGTGGATGTGAGGGAAAGTCTACAGGTGCTTAATACACCACCTCTTCAGATGTGCAGAAATTTATTTACCAATTTATTTATTTATAAAGGAAAAACAATTTGCAGCTGACCTTCGGCCTCTAATCTCAATCTTTCCTTTTTATATAAAAGAGCAGGGGCTTAAAATCAATTTATCATCCACATTCAGGGCTGGACTTTCAAAACAGCTCAGTTTGCCAAATGAGTCACCTGAAAATTTGACGGTAAGAGTCACATCAAGCACAGGCGTGAACTCTAACCACTTCTGAGAAATCTGGCCTTCATATGCCTCCTAGAGAGAGCAGCACGCCTGATGCATCTTAAGCCAATGCTGTGAGAGCAAACTCTGTCTTGCATAGTCGTTGTCTGGAATCAGTAGCTGTTTTGTTTTGGGGGGTTTTTGGGTTTTTTTTTACATTTCCTAGAATTTATTTTGAAGTACTTCATGGCTTGGGCATGTCGATACATCGACAGATATCACTCCAGCTGTGTTACAGATATTTTATGTTATTGAACAGTGGTTGTCAGTGAGTAGCAATTCTCTATTGAATGAACACAGGAAAATCTGAAGGAGCACAAAGTAGCATGCTTTGAACTGTCATATTTCTAGGCAGAACAATACAGTGAATAATTTTCTCTGCTGTGTCAGAGCATCAATCCCTTTGAGGCAGCAAGTACAGCTAGAGCAAGTGTTTAATATTTGTTAGAGTGCAGGGAAGGATGCCTGGCATTCAGACCTGGCTCTGGAGTTGATATCTGAACTCCAAACTGGCCTGGAGTGAGGGAAAAATAGTTACCCAAGCAGAAAAGTTTTATTTCTCTTCCTCCCATCTGTGGTATGATGTTTTCTTTGTTGGTGCATGTTAATCATTTTTCAGTCTTTATCAAAAATCACTATGTAGAAATTCAAAGTACCAACTGCTATATTAAAAAGTGTTAAAGAGAAGCACAGGTGCTCATATATCTGTAAAAGCCAACATCAGCTTTTTTTAATGGGTCTACAAAACAATTCCTTGAGATCCAGCCTTTGAATACCATGCCCATGCCATTCATACACACTGCTCTTTGAGAAGCAGAGATCAAGGTGAATGCACCAGGCCAGAGCTGAGTAGTTTTAACTAAAGAGAGCAGAGTACAAACTTCACCTTGGCCCCAGTCACCTTCCCTTTCCAATCTCTGCATGCCACACTGTTTGTGCTGGGCTGTCTTTATGTACGAGACAGTTCTCTGAAGAAGGTAATGAAATGGAGAGTGCTAGTCTTCATTACTGAGAGGTTGGTTGTGCATTCTGGAAACAAAGAGCACTGAGATGGCAGTTAATGCCAGGGTTAGGAGATGGTGAGGATATCTCAAGGGAGAAGACAGTGAGAGGACAGTGAAAGGAATGCTGAAATCAACAAAGACCACCCATTTTCATGGAAGACGATGGAAAGAGGGAGGATGGTGTGCTGCTTAGGAGAGCTGAGATGTGGAAGGGCAGCAGCAGAATTCTGGGCAATCAGTGAAAAGAGGAGAATGAGAAAACAGCAGGCTTGGGAAAGACTGCGACCAGTGCTCTAGGCCAATGTGCAATTTGGTTTTGGGACAAATCCTTCTCAGTAATGAGAGTGGGAGCTTAGAAGAGGAACTGTTTCTGCCAGAAGTACACCAGACTACTGCTGTCTGGCTCTCACTAACTGGTGAAAGAAGCCCAGTTCTTGATCAGAGGTTGCCCTTAGCAGCAGCGGCACCATATCAATGCATTCTCAGCCTGCTCTATGAGTCAGTGCCATTTGCTTTTTATTGCTGCATCGACTTTGCATGAGTCCCTGTAGGAAAGGGAGTTTAGGAATCCCTCACGAGATTTCTGCTTGATGGCCTTTTGATAGCTTTAGGGCTCATATCACTTTGATCCCTTCAATTCAAACACAGTAGTATGTGTTTTCCACTGCTCTAGGCCTGCCTATACCCTAGCTGAATAAATATATCCTTATTAATGTTCATTTGTGCATAAGCTTACATTTCTGCTTGTGACTGGATCTTGACTGGCAGCCCACTGGTGTAAATGCATCCCCACTCCAAGATTTATCCAGGCGAGCTTGCTCACTGCCAGTGTCTAAAGGTATCATGTCTTTAGGGGGAGGACATAGTTCATAATCCATTGCTATTTAATTGTATCCTCTCTGTTGATACTGCTATTGAGGGCACCAATTAGTTTCAATTGTGCAGGTGGTTTTAGTAAAGCAGACAGTTAGGCTAATGGGAAACGGACTGTGATCATCTACCTCATTTCACAGAGCTAAGGAGCAACAATCTAATTTGAGCTGAGTTCAATTATTCTTGACTGGAACTTGCTTTAAACCAGCAACCTCGGTGCAAAAAGGCTGTCAGGGCCATTCAGCCTCTTGATTTCTATTTTGCATGCATAAGTCTCTTCATCAGAAGTGTCTGACAGTAACTGGGTCTGACGCTGCTGATGAAACATTCCTGTTTGGCCACATCTAACAGAAGGTTCATTCCCCTCACAGCCATTTTGACATTTAATTCTTGGGAACTGTAGGGAACACTCTTCTTATCCAAACACCCAGATAAATCATTGCCCATTTAATGAGAGTAATTACACTAGGAAAATTATCAAATTACTTTTTAGAGGATTTTAATCAGCTCATAGATCTGTGTTTTGTTGTGTGGCCCTGTATGTGCAGTTAAGAGTGTTTAGCACTGTTTTCTGTCTCCTGTTCTGATTCTGAAAACTTGAGGATGATAAAAGGGAGAGGGAGTAAAAATAGGATAGGAAGTGGAAAAAATTAAGATGCAAATGGAACTGCAGATACGCTCACTGATGGATGGTCATTTCCCCAGAAGAAGCCAGAGACCTTGTGAGGGCACTGGAGAAGTCAATGTCTGTTTGGTCTTAGGAGACAGATCTCTTTGCCACATGCAAATGCTTGGTTTGAAGGTCATGTAACTGTCAGTCTATCTGATTTTCTCTCTCTGTAGGCTTTTGAAACAAGGCTGGGTCATCCTTACTGTCATGTTACTTTTCTTTCTGTTTCTGTGCAGGACTCTAGTCCTGGATGTCCACACCACAGACCTGTTAGTTTGATCTCAGTTTGTTTGAACAATGCAAGGAGATCTACTGGCAGAAAAATGTGGTTGTGAAACAGAGAATATCTCCCCACAAGCTCTGCCTTGCAGACAGTGCACCATGTCTCACTCTTCCAACCTGAGAGAGTTCTCCAGTAATAATACCTCAGTAGCCTATGAAAGGGAGCCCATGACACCTCTCTAGCAGACAGAGATCATGCAAGAGAACAGCCTTTAATGGACAGGAGATGAGGACTGCAAGAGCACAGCATGAAGAGGCTGAGACAAGCTCCAGAGCTACCCCATCCCAGTTCTGCTGCACCTCATCACCCATGTGCAAGGGGCATAAAGCTAGGACTGACATGCTCTGCTCAGCAACAGCCCTTCTGTCCCAGGCTACCTCCCTGGTGACTGAGAGTGAGATGAATCATTACTGCAACCAATGGATCCCAAATGACGCTCATTGATACCATCCTGCTCTCCTGACAGTCCTGTACCTGATGATTGCCCTCCCACTTGCTTGACACTTGTGTGTCACAGCACATTGCTGCACATGGGAACTAATCCTTCAGGCCTCAGGAAAAAGGAAAGATGGACTGCTTAGAGCTGTGACCATGACCAAAAAGCATGAGATGCTGAGAAACATTGCCAGCAAAGATGTCCTTCATTTCCTGCTGGTTAAGTACAGTTGATTCCTCCAGCAATTAACAGGTTCTGTATGAGAATGAACTAAGTGGACCCAGACTATTCTAGAAGGAAGAGGAACACATTTGGACAATGTGGGTATAAACTCATCCCTACCAACCAGCCACAGATAAATCTGTGTTCCCTTAAACTGATTTCAAAGTCCATATGAGCTAAACCAAGCAAGCTGGAGACTAAAATGTTTTGGTTTTTTTTCTTTGTTGAACTGAATACCAAAATGATATTTTTTAATGTTTATTGCCTCCTATATTAATAAAAATATCCCAAGAAAGAAAGAAAAAAACCCTAATCATTATTTTAAATTAATTGTCTTTCTGTTTTGCGTTCAAAAGTAAACAAGACACTGGGGAAAACAGGGGAACTGTATTAAAAGAATTATTGTTATTATTAAAAACAACTTTTGGGCCTGTGGCTAGACTGGGGCCAGAAATAAACATTTCAAAAATCAGGGGCTGATTTACAAGGGCTGAGCAGCTGTGGTAAGAATTTCATAGGAGCTCATGTCCTATTCAAACTATGATTAATCTGTCTTTTGTTCTTAAGACTAAATGCTATCAATTTCACTTTTAGGAAATGTTACTACAGAACCAGGAATATAGCCAAGACACTGTTATTTTTCCCTGTGCAATATCACTTCATGTGGTAAAAATAGTCAGGTTTGGCACAGGTTGATTATGCATTACTTATTTAATATAGAACTTAGAAAGGTGCAAACACAGATCTCTTAAATATTCATTAGTTTCCATTCTGAATAGAAAAATGTAAATATCCTATCTGACTTATTAAAGATGACAACAGAACAAACATAATCTGACAATTTAAAGGATTTACTCATGGCTAGTGTTCATTTCAGTCTCTCCTGAATCCCAAATCATAATTGAATCAAACTAACTTTTATCTGTCATCATGAAGATTGAACCTGTTCTAAGGATCTTCACTTTGTCATTGAGAGGAATGGATATCCTGAGCTCAAACGTCCACTGTGAAAAGAAATAATCTTGAACCGTGGAATTTGATAAACAGTATTTGTGTCACCCTCCAAAATTAAATGGATGTGGAGATTAAGTGATGATTGCTAGTACAAATGCACTTAGAGGTTTTTCTTTAAATGTAGTTATTATCTCATGTAATCTGTATTCAACCTGTCTCAGAATACAGAGATAACATAGGGAAAAATTATCCTTGAGTCAATGAAAATAATTTGTTTATGTATGGCATATCCCTTAATTGTGTGAAACAATCAGGGAAGTATTAATTGCCTTCCTGATGAAGAGACCAGCAGCTCAGTTACTTGTACAAAACAGTAAAAAGTGCCTTCCTGATTCAGCACAGAATTCATTCAAGCCTGTGAAAATTTGTATTAATTCAATATATCATTGTTATAAAAACTGCATTGCCCATAGTTTGCTAATGCAATAGAGTGTAATTTAGCACTTTTCTTTCCAAAGTATGTTTGCATGTGAATCCATTCTCTCATTATATTGCTTTCCCTTTGTTTTATGGTCACAATTAGCACAAAACAATGTTTTTCTCTTCAAGGAAAACATAATTTAATATTAAGACCCTGTCTGAAACCAAATAATTGTGAAAAATAGTCCTGCTGCTGTCTGGAGAGCTCTTGAGCAGTACAGAACCCTGACTGACTGGTTTTGGTGAATCTATTCTTTCCCTGGAGAAGTCATGAGATGGAGAAGTTAATAGAGATGGTCTTGATTCAAGCACTGGGGGCCATCACCTAGCAGAAATACATACTGCAGAGATCAGGAGAGGCAGAGACCTCAGGTCAGTGAGGAAAATTGAATGTGGGGCCTGTAACCATGCCTGTACCTGAGCAGTCAGTGAGCTGCGAACCTGTCCCCTACATTAACTGTGCCTTAGCGCTTTGATGCACGGGGAATCAAGACCCTAAATTCTCTCTGTCTTGTCTTTTCCAGCTTGTTGGGCATGGAGCACCTCCTTCACATGCTATCACACACTAATAAAACATGCAGAGTGGTGAAGGGAGAGATTTTCCATCAGGGACCTTGAACTGGCCAGAACTTTGAAGGCAAATCCACTTACATGTTTCCCTCTAAGTGAGCTCCCAAACAAAAGCCTTTAAGCCACCAAAGCTTGGCTGTATTAGAAATACAAGCTTGGAATGCTTTTTAAGTAGCACTATTTCAAAGTGACTAGCAATAAAAATGTCTTACAAACAATTTCCTCTGCCTGCTGCAGGTCTTTGCATTCAGGCTTATAACCAGCCACCTCAGAAACTTCCTGTGTTACAGCAAACTCTGCATTATCCCCCCTGGTCCTGGTGAGGACTCCTACCACTGCCTCCAAGGGCTGAGGACCAACCATCTGTTCTCCACCTGAACACACACACTGCTCCTCAGAAAAAAGAAAAAAGCTATCTCCCCTTTTTTTAAGAAGTGTCATGTGACATCCTCCTCTTTTGAAGAACATAATACACGGATGAGAAAAAGCAAATCAAACTTATGTAAACATTTAGCTGGTAGGCGTTTCAAATAATGTACCTGTTCCATACCTGCCAACATTGCAGGGAGCCCTGCCCCCAGATATTGTAACACAGAGTGCTGTATGCATACCCAAAAGATATTTCTCCCACTTTAAATCACTGTAGGGCTTTGTGGATGAGAAGAACATCTTCATGCATCAAAAATGATCGTGACTGTGAGGAGTTCTTCTGCTTCCCAATGGAGCCTAGGGTGAAGAATTCAACTTTTTAATGTTCTCACTAGTCCAAAATTCAGCAATACTCTTAAAATGCCAAGTGCTAAAAGAATTATGCTGTATGTTTGATGTGTACAATGTTTATATTTTATTTGTATTTCTCTACATTCCAAATAAGATTTTTTTACCTGAATTTTTACCTTTTAGAGGAATGGCTCTCCTGCTGTTTCACAGGCCTAACTTGCAAGATACAGCTTCCCATGTCCCAAAAAGAGACACCACATAATTGAGTTTATACAGGGACATAGCGTGACAGTGGATAAAATATACTTAGTGGACTGGAACATATTTTATCTTAGTTTGTGAAATGAAAGCCAAACTCATACCTGAAAGGTGCCTACAGTTTCCCACTGAAGACACTTTACAGGAGTTACAGGTGTTTCTCTGAGGTCAAAATATAGCCCTAAAACATTCACAGCCTTTCTCAAAAAGATGAGCATGATAAAAGTCTTGGACAATTTAAAGTAGTAAATCTAAAGTCAGTGTGAATTCTCTGTGGATGGAAGCAGTGAGGGGAAAATAGAAATATGTTCTGCAATAATTTATAGGTTTGGAAGATTAATGGTGAAAAAGGTGTGGACATACAACAGAGATAAAAAGCAGTATTATTCAGGACAACCCACACACTGAGATCAAAGTTAATTCTAAAACTTAAGTGTTTAAAGAAAAAGCAAAGAACAGCTGAAGTAAAGAGAGGGTAACACTGAGGAAAAGAAACCACAAGTTAAAAAGAGATACTAGCAATGGCAGAAAACAAGAACAGAAAAGTAGAGAGTATATCTCCCAGGAAGTTACTGGGGATCACTGAAAAAAGATCTCAGTGTGAGAGGTATTTCAGAAAGACAAACTATTCCTTTGGATGAAATTACACATCAGTAGAAGGGAAAGAAAATTACTATTAGAAGCATTAAATATGATGCAGTTGCATGTAGGCGTGGAGAAGGGAATGTTCAGAGTAATGCAGAGGCAGAAAGTGTGTGAGCATCAGGGAGGAAAACAAGCCTGGCTTAATCATGACACTAACTTACAACCTTACAGTAGAAAAGCTGCTGCCATTTCCCAAATTGCATGCACTTTAGACACTTTTCCAAATGTTTCAGAGAGATTACAGGGTTTGAAAAGGGATGCTAAGAAATAGGGAAAAGGAGTAGGTTAACACACTATCATAAAGAGCAACACATTGCAAATTCCTCCTACTCCTGGCCTTGTGTCTTTCTGAACACCCTTCCCAAATAATGGTGTTTCCTCTTCTCATAATGGATTTTCAGGATGCTGCAGTTGTTAAAAATTCTTATGGAATTCTTTTGATTAGAAATCAGGGAAACATCAAGTCGAAGACCTAAGAAGGTGTTATTCCTCCTTCTCTGGCATGAATAAAACCCACAAAACACCGAAACACTTCAAAGGGAATTTGAGATCTTGGACAGAATTAGGAAAATGCTGTAAGAACAGTGTCAGCCCTAGAAAGCCTACTCTCAAGAAGAGGTTAGAGAAATTTGGTTTATCTTTGCCAAGGTCAAGAAGTACTTACACAAGGAACAGAATTAAGAAGCAAAAGTTCATTTGATCGATTAAAAAAAAGCATACTAGGATGCCATAGCTAGTCAGAGACAGGAAAAAAAAAGTGTAACACTACCAGGAATTTTGTTCCTGATGTTTTTAAATCCAACCTGCAGTCTCTCAGAAAGCTACACTGCTCACTGGGAAGTTGTGGGCTTGATGACTGGATCAGGTTTGATGGTATTTGTTATACAAGAAGTCAGATTAGATGATCATAACAATCAGTCTGATTTTATAATGTACAAATCTTTTCTTAAAAACTTACTCTTATTGCAAAGCTTTTTATCTGTCACATTGTATTAGGTCTGGCATCTTTTCTTCCTTGACAAGGTAGATTATGAACTCTCAGTACCTACAGGTTCTTGTGTTACTTAGTGGACTTTCCCTAGCACCTACTGCTGCATTTTTGAGTGCTTGGAGAAACATTGCTTCAATTAACACAAGTTAGCAAAGCTATTTATGCTTTCAGAGTTTTGAAGTTTGGTCATGATGACACAATAAGAGCAATTTAACTAACACTGCCCAGAAGCTTTTGCACTAGGAAATTAATCTGTATCCATACAGGCTCTTACTGTCTTCATGCTGGAAGAAAACAGGGTCTCTTCTTCTAGCTTGTGTTCCTGTGCATAGGCATACACACCTATATATTTTATATTTACATACATGAAATACTTCTGAAAATGACTATTTGTGTTCATGAGTGTTGATTCCAGTCACACAAAAGTTTCTTCTTCAATAGGTGGGTAGAAAGAAATTCTTGTGCCTTACTTTGCTTCACATGAAGTCATAAGGCAATCTGTAAGAAGAGAGTTCCTCACACTTTGAAGACATTTCTCTCTGTTGTTGATTTTAATGTTTCTTCTGTGTCTGTGAATCTTTGTGTTCAACGTGGTGAACACAGCTTTTGTAACAAGTATTCACCAACTCAGTGTTTACCTCAAACAGCAAGCAACAGTCCCTAATAACTCACTGTTCCTCCATATGTATACGCTGTCACTTACAGATGTCATTCATTGAACATTATAGCAGTTTGAACACGTGTTTGCAGATGACTTGTACACTGTTAATAATTCATTGAATTACATTGTTTGCAGTAGTTTAGGGAAGAAGGTTATTTCTTTGATCCTTAAATCAGATGAGGTTTAAGATATGCAGTGGACTCTCAGACATTTCTGGAAGCAGTTTGCAGTCTTTCAATGTATTTTAACCCATCCCGATTGACAATCTTGACTAAAAATGTAGGTCATTTAGCCATATGTAGCTTATCTTTCAGAATTCTATTTATCTGACTGCAGGAACACCCCTCCATAGCTCCCACTTGAAACTTCAGCTTACCCAGGTGTTTTTGGTTGCATTTACCAGTAAGATGTCCAGTGCTTCATATTGTCTTTAACAATATCACTCATTCATCTGTGTACTGCATTTTTTACTCTAGTGTAAAATTCCCCCCCTCTCCCAAACACTACTATTTTCCTTCTGAATGGTCCTGAACTTAATGTCAGATCTACTCTTCCTGCATCAGTATCTTTCTCTCAATAAACTATTTTTTTTCTTTTCCCAGGAGATGCTCATATGTTGTCATTTCAGAAAGTGTTGCACACTGAAGACCCTGGCCTCTGGGGTACAGTCTGTCAGCGCTTAGAACACAATTCATGTTTAGAAGCTGCTAGCATATATTGATTTTTCTGAGCACCATTTCATGATGTTTTGAGAAGACTGGGGAACCTGAGAGTCATTGGGGAACCTGACAGTCATCGAAAGTGCTAGCTTTCTCCTTGTGGGATTTGTTGATTACCTGCTTCAAAGGCTTAATCCTCCCACAAACATTTATTCATTCATTTGAACTGTCTCATGAGGAACTGAGAAAGAATATGAACAACCTCACCTAGCCCTTGCTCTCTGGAGAAAATAGTCTGCTGTGCTCCAAGGCCAGATGGATTAGAATGCTCTGATTGCTGTTTTTTAGGTCTGGATTGGTAATCAGGCTATGTGTGAAGCAATTTTCCAAAGGCTGAATTGCAGGGTAGCAATTGCTTGGACTATAGGTGGCTTTGGGGAGATGTCTATATTATTCTTGGTTTGCTATGGGCTTGAATTGCAGTCTCCTGATCTTGAGACACTCTTATATCACTTCCTCTCCTGACTCCTGAAAGAGTAGTCAGGTGCTGGACCAGGATCCCCAGGGAGGTGGTGGAGTCACCACCCCTGGAGGTGTTCAGAAAGTGTAGATGAGGCAATTCAAGACATGCTCTAGTGGGGTGGTGAAGTGTTTGGTGGTTTTTTTTGTTTGTGGGTTGTTTTTGGTTGGTTGGTTAGTTGGTTTGTTTTTCTTTTTTTGTTGTTATTCTATTTTGGGGGGTGTTGACAGTTGGATGTGGTGATCTTGGAGATCTTTTCCAGCCGTGACAATTCTGTGATTTGATGGTGTTTCTTGTTCTCTTCTGCTGCAGCTGTTCAGATTCATTGGAATGGTGCTTGTTAGGACAGAGTCATTGGAACTGGGAGTAGACACTTGTCCATAAAGAGGAAAGGCAGCACTTTAGGCTTTATTCAGCCCCTTGGGGCAGTGGGATATTTGTCTCAAGTCAATGGCCAGTCTCTGGAATATCCTCTGCCTGATCTGCTGCAAGAAAACCGATTTGAACTTCATGGCTAAGGCACGAAGCTGGGATAAGGCTTACTCTAGGGCATCCACTTTCAGGTTGATATTCTTCAGTGAATTATCAACCATCTTTCTTAAATATTGGCACAAACTATCCAGTTGGGCACCGTATTATAACTGGCTTCCAACAAAGCTTAACAGTATTGTAAGCACACAGCATAGGGTGGAGTCTGCAACACACACCAGATTCCATGACTCATGCCATGAAGGAGTCTCATCACCTTTCACTGTATGCACACCAGAAGGAGTTTGGCCTTGTTCAGATACTGCTGAATGAATGGTCAGTCTTTACTGTTACCTGTATGATAGCATAGAAGAGGTCCACAGTCCTAGGTTCTGCCTAGGCTGTACTGTGAATGTGTGTAACAATCCAAGCAGAAATGTAATAAATAAATGCAACCCACAGACTGTTCTGAAGAGAGGAGAAATGAGAGGGGCCACCAGTGTGTTCTCTCTTGTGCTTTTCTGAGTCTGGATTTGCTTTTCTGAGACTTGATCTCTCTCCTCTGCTCTCTGAGTCTTAGGACTTGAATACATGAAGGATTTGTGCACTGGCTGTACTGTGGTTCAGAGGACAAAAAAAAAAAAGAAAAAACTGAATGTGGCTTTGAAGTTTGAATCTGCAGAGCAGCTATAAGAGCATGCATAGGATGTAGTAATAGATCACGGGCCATATCATCTTCTTCCTCTGTGTTTCTATTTTGTGCTTCATGTATTTATATCAGATATGACACTGATTATACAGAGAACTTGATAAATTATATATTTACAGTAATTAATCTAAAACTGTGATACACTCTGCACCACAAGTGTTAAAAGCTACTACTGAGTAGACAGCACAGTATAAATAAGACTCCAATGATTTTTGAGCATTCAGGCTTGTTGGTGTCTAATTCAGGCTCATATTCAGAGCAACAAATCTTAGTGGCTGTATTTTAGAAGCCCTAACAACAAAGAATAGGATGAAAAAGGGGGGGAAAAAAAAAAAAAGAAAAAAAAGCTGTGAATAAGAGAAGTCAGCAATTTGGAAAGTAATTTGTAGATATCAAGGTGAGTCAGAAAGATGCATGTCTGTTTTACAAAACAGGCCTCCTCTTTCAGGTAGGAAAGCAGCATCATTCCCTTTTTTGCCTTCTTCACCTCTTCTTCATCCTTTGCTATCTCCTTCTGGACTGCACTCACTATTATCCTTTTTCTGGGCTTGACTCCTGTTTTCCCACCTTTTCTATAGAATTTCTTACAAACCAGTTGATAGTAGGAGAGGATAATGATCCTTGTACTGGATGAAGTCTTGACCTTCCTCACTGTACACAATCGTTCAGAGAAAGTATACAGCTGAAGCTAAAATCTGGAACACTTTATGAACATTTTCCTGTTCAGGCTTTTCACATGTTTCTTTCAGACCAGGCAAAATACAGAGCACATATGCAGTGAAATAAATTATTCTTGATGTCCTGAGCTAATCTGTCCTCTAGCATCATGGAAAGATATAAAATGCTATGTGTAGACTGTGAAGCATGGACTTAATATGTCCTTTTAGTTATTTTCCTGATGGCAACCTGCAGTATTTAAAAAACTGTGAACCACTCCCACCCCAAATGAAGGTGTCAGAATGCATTACCACTCTTCCAGTTGTTTACACAAGTCCTCAGTCCTGCAATATATGGGTGATACACTGTGTAGCATATGTATTATGCTTGTCACCAATTATAATTAGATCACGTAAGCATTTTTTGAATGATACTGTGGGATCAACAGGATCTGCAGCTGGCAAGAGGATAAATCAAGCTGCAGCCTTAGCAGTGCAGCTTCTGGCACAGTGCACCAGGGACTTTGTTTTCCACAGATCCTCTATTTTCTAGCTCAGTAAGGTTTGCAGTGGTGAAGATCACAGCAGCATTTACTTCATCCTGATCTGCAGCAGCTTAAGTTACAAGGGACGTGAAGACCAGAAAATGGAACAAATGTTTGATAACCAAATGGAATGCAATTTCTCTGAGCAAATGTGCCTACACTTTAGGCAGTTTCTGTTACATAAACTGGCATTTCTAATCTACAAGCAGAGAACATTTTAATCATATTTGTATTATCAAACCTGCATAAACCATAGAATCTGCTGAGTTCTTCAAGATGCTCCTTTGTTTTAAGCACAGAGACATTTTATTGCAGTCTTCCCAGATTTATTAATAACATTATTAACATTCTTTTTGCAAAGAGCAGCAATGGAAAAATGCCTGGTACTCATGGGTGTTTCCTCATTTAAAATGTAAATAAGGCTGCAAAATTTAACCATCTCAGTGGTAAAAAAGGAACATTTACTCTGACAGATACAGGCTTACCACAGGTTTCCTCACTAGTGCATATGAAACACTTCATCGTTCTGTATCTGCAACATCAACAGGAATATGTTTCTTTGTTCACATACAGAATTATCCACCTGGCTGTTTCTTTAGGAAAGGAATCTACATGAGAAGTTTCTGAATAGCCTGGTAACTGATTTTTATTTTCACAGAGTTATCAAAAACTTTCCTTGATCCATCCCTTGCTTGCTCTTGGGTTGTGCTGACTGGGTAGGGTAAGAAAAGACAAAGGTAAGTGTATTTCATCTGTCAACTTTGAGGCCTTGGGGAGTTCCTGCATACGAAGCTGTATGCAGCAGTAAAGGAAGGACATGAGCTTTGTTTTGGGCCTGTACAACTCAGAGATTTTGTGCTGTCTGTGGGTAGGTCCATGTCAAATTGAGCTGAGAATGATTTGAACTGGCTGGGATTTGGCAGCTCTCGTGTCACCATTGCAAACTTGGGTTCAGTGTGAATATCCAGTTGGTAATTGGTATCCACATTACAGAAGATATTTCTGTACAGATTTTTAACTAAGTGACACTGCTCTCCCACTAGTCCATGTTTTTTTCAGGTAGTCAGAAATTACTCTGAAAAGTGGTATGAGAGCAGGTCTAAGTGACATAGGTCACTCTTCCCTGATGGAAGGTTTAGGGCAGTAAATGCCAGAACACCACACACAGCAAACACAGCTGCTTTCCTGTGGTTCTGTGGCAATTCTTGCTGATACCTTCCCCAGGGGAGGTGAGGACTGGGTAGAAGGAGACTTTGCATATCCCAAATCTGGGAAGTGGTGGTTTTGTACAGCAGTCAATGAGCTTGATCTTGTTAACTGCTTGAGGTTTGAAAATCCCATCACACCACTGCCTGATTTTTCATTGGATATTTGTCATGACTGAAGAGTGAAAATTAAAAAATTATAATTATAGGAAATTATAGGCAGTTACCCCAGATTTCAGCAATGAAATATTAGGTATTCCTTCATTCAATAACAGAGTCTGAGGCATAAATCCTTTGGGACCCAGGTACTCAGACAGGGCTACAGAACCTGCAGTATGAATGGTGGTAGGCAGTGTTTGGATTTTACTAAGTCTCTCTGCCTACTTCTCAGGTATTCAACAGACATAGAAGATGAGTCTTATATATATATATAAAATCATCAAAACTCAGAAAGCCAGGGAGATATTTTAGTCAAAAGTGTGACACCAGAGGAGTAATCTTTTTTAATTACTTTTGAATTTCAGTTTGAATAATCTTAGTCTTAATTTATGTGTGGAATGATGGTGGATTTTGCTGTCTTGTGTATAAGGTTAGAACAAAATCATAGAACCGTTACTATGGTAGATTCCCATAGAGAATGGTTGTTTTATCATAGGCAAGTACAGCAAGAATACTTCTTGATCAATTTTATGTTTGATTCTCAATGATTCAGCATCTTCAACTGTAAAACAATTTGCAAAAAATGTACTCTACTCACATCACCTCCATTCATTTATTGTTTTTCTCTGTATGTTATAGAACACTCTAAACTGACCTCACGGTAGACTTACATACTTCTGCCACTTTGGAAACTGCAAAAGAAGTCATTCGCAGCCTTTCATACCTCTCTTTTCTTCTCTTTCTATAACTACCTTCAAAGACACTTTCCAATTGTCATATAAACTTCTGACTAGAAGGGAAATTTTGGCTCAGAATTTTCACAGTTTCTGGAGCTTCAGCTAGTGTTGTAGCTTTGAAGGAATGACTACTTTCCTAGTATCAACTTGAAACATTTTCCTTTTGCAGCCTTTTTTACTCCCTGAATTGGAAGTGGTTATATTATTCTTTTTAGCATTTACTGGTGTTGTGTGCTCAGACTCATTGGGAACTAAGGGGGATGGGGAGAGGAAAAAAAGAAGGCAAAACCTGTTAAACTGGAATGATGATGTAAGCAAGTACTTTCCACGATGATAAAATAATAAAGTTATTAATATGAAAGTTATTAATATTAACGTTCTGAAGGTTTGAAATTCCAAAGATCAAGTTACACCTGCAGAAACTTCCCTGAAATATTTGATAGCCTCACATAATGAACTAGATATTGCTGACACATCACATCATCTTAAAGTTTATCTGCCATGTTTTCTATAAGGCATGCTATCACTCATCTAATTTATTGTCCAACACATGTATTTAACAATTAAGGAAAGAACAATACTGTATGGATTATTAAACAAATGATATATGGGGCCATCTGCTTAAGTGTATGACAGTTGAAAGGTAGGTTAATATGGTATATGTCAATATATGTTAATCGCTTGAATTATGCCACCACAGCAAAGAGATCTAAATTATTCAACCTGAGTGACGAAGGTTAGGGGCCTAAATCTGTACTTGGGCAACTGCTTTTCAGGGATGTCAGGTGTTAAGTATGCAGCTCACATCATTCACTGAGCTCAGCAAAGGCTGTGATTGTTAAGTGCTCCTGAAAATAAGGTCATCTGAATTTTGTGCTACTCTGCCTAACTTTTGGATTCAGTTTTAAAACTTTGGCCAGAGTGAGGGTTAAATATCCCTTTTGTCAACTTGACCGAGATTTATTATGTAATGCACTTCTTCCCAAGAAAGATGTTTAATGCTATTGATTGCAAGGTTGCCTACTTAAAATAGCATAATGTGACAAATGATGGATACCACATAGAGCACAATTGTAGGCTAATTCCAGATATGAGCATGTATCATATGTGTATCAGAGTAGCAGCTTCATTTTTCATGAGGGCAAGTTAGAAGGTCATCCATTTCACTTAATGGCATTCAACATTTTTGTTAGTTTGACAACCATTATGGGCTTGATCCTGTTATTCAAGGCAGTCATCAAACTGCCATTGACCTAAAGTGGGTAGGAGTGGGGCCAAGCTTTTGAATATGCAAAGCAGACACTATGAGATGAAAAAGAACTCATGAATAATACTAAAGAGTGAAAAAAGCACGATGGTGGCTGTTATATTTAAACAATAACAATCCTAAAAAATATTTGTTACACATTTAACTATTAGACTTAGGACCTTCTGAATCTTACAAGAAATTTCTGCATCTTTGCCCTCTTGTTTTGAAGCACCATAGAGCACATAAAGTGCTCTACATTTTGTAATGCATTTACTCTTACCTATGGATTGTATGATGTGTAAGTACTCAGGAAGGTCATGAAAGTGTGAATGCTGTAAGAGATAAAAAAAAAAGTCCCTACCCTGTAAGTAAACCAGCATTAAAAGTTTATCTCTCACTTGCATATTGTTCTTCTGGCCCATGAGTTTTGTATCCTTGGCTTCACTGGAGATACAACTTCTATAGAAACCATGAGGGTTGTGTTCAGGAGGAAGGCAAATCTCTTCCTGTTTTTTCTGTGGCTCATTATCTATAAAAAACTTGAAACTGTTTTCTCCAGTTTGAAAATTATATTGATTCCAGGATTTTTGTTTCTTGGGTAAGTACAATAGGGATCTCTACAAAGGGTGGCTTTACAAAACACATTACCTTGCTTAGACTTTTCTGTTCAGCAGAGAAGTCTGGGCCTTGTATTATGTGGGAATAGAAGCATTTGTTCTGAAGAAAAGCATAAGTTCATATGTTTTCCTCAACCCTGTGTGTCCTCTCGCCTAGCTCAGTATTTTGCCAGTATTAATAGAGGAAAACCCAACACACAGCTTTTTGACATATTTAGCTTTTCACTGAAAGGGTCTCTGTTGGTGTTGCTAACATTGTCCATCTTGTATTTTGGAACATAAAGAAAAATGTCTTTAGAAATGACAGAACTGTTTAGATCACTGCTACTGTATCTAGAAACCTTTCCATGATGTCACAAGACTAAGCTCTGACAACCAAAACTGAAGGTTTACTTTATAATCTCAGTTTCACAACTGCATGACATGGCAAAAACTGAGGAAAATGTCATTTGTAAGAAAATGAAGAAAAAAAGATAACTGATGTTCAAATTATCATGCATTTCATATTATTATCATATATTTAATATTATTATACACTTCATACCATAAACGAAAAGGAGCTAGAGAATTTTGTACATAATGATGTAGAATGCATGAGGTCAACTATCTGTAAAGTAATTAATCTCTAGGTCTTGTCAGAATAGGAGACATGTCAAGAATCTGCTTCTTAACCCCATAATTGAATAATTAGATGAAGTAGTGAATTCTAGGCATTTAAAATGCCCTAATTGCAGGTTGAATTAAGTCATTTACCCTTATTTACTCAGTAAGAATCATCAGAGATAACCAAATAAGGACTTAATTAGACCATATCTTTACAATACTTAATTTGTATTTGGTAAAATGAAATAGTTTGTTAACATTGGGAAGTAGGTGTGTGGGCTTTCAAGCATATTAAATCCAGCCTTATAAAAATGAGTGGGTTTAATGGCATTTAGATTATTTCTTAAAACTGTAATAGGAAGTCAGATAGAAAGGAGGCAAAGAAAGTTATTTCTAGAAATAAATATGTTTATTAATGAAGAAGACAGTGAAAGAGACAAGTTTAGGAGGAAAAGAATATTTCTATTATTGCAGTGCATTTTATGCTTCAGCACAAAAATGAAAACAAGACTTTTCATTGTTTCTTTTTTTCAATCTGTCATGTGTCATCAGTGTCTTTCCTCCTTTGTTGTAGCTTGCTATGAAACTTGTGGGCATTTGCTGCATATGCTTCGGAGTATGCAAAAACAAGACAGAGGCTTGCTTGATGCCTAAATGTGCTTCTGCTCTCTTGCTGAATGCACACTTCTCTCTGAAACATCTACACAGATACTTCCCACCTGCCAAGATATGCATGAAAAGGATCCAGGCACGGAGTTAGACCAAAGGAACACTCCTTGTGGAGACCCAGTCTGTTATCCTGCCAATTACTGGTTCCGGAGGTATAGAAGTGCCTCAGTGGTAGCAATGTTTTCCATGCCTATCTTTTGAACTCTAATATGAGAGGAGATGGAGAACACAAATATTTCTTCACAATGAACCTGCAGGGGGGCTGTTTAGCTATGTGAGCACTACCTCTGACTTGCACAAGAGTAACTCAAGATTTTTTGCAGGGTATGACATGAAGAGTCAGGACCATTGTCTTCATCTTTCACACTGAGGTCATTTTAGTAAGTATTTCAACATCCATCCCACAATAGCATTAGACAATCCTGTTTTCAGGAATTCAAAACATACCAATTTTTCTTAATTGCACTCAGAAATAGCTCAGCTTTATATATGTATATTTCCCAATAAAAGATTAATAACTTCTTGATCTGAAGTGAAGCAGTGAAACAGTAGGTCAGCATTAAATCCAGTCTTCTGTCCCTTGAAACACCCTTGAGTTAATACTCAGAGTAAGTTTTACTCAGTTACAGTTTTAATTCAAAGTGTGGTGAAATGAGTAAATTACCTTATTTTTACAGGACAGTAGATGAAATGTATAACAAGCTCAGGGAATGTTTGCTTTGGTTTTGTGCTCATTCAGGATCAAAGAGAAAGACAAGAGATTACAAACATATCTGTCATAAATCATAGACATATCCCTAAATCATCGTGCAAAGTAAACTCTTTCAGTTTTATAAATTGTTATACATTGTTTTACAACATTAATATGAAAAGTTATTAATAATGTAGCCTCATTCAAAACCTGATTTTGAATGAAATGAAAGGAGATTTTTAAAGTGAAAAGCAGTAAGATCTCAAAAATACAGTTTCCTGTGGATAAGTAAGTTCAAACTACACTAATATAGTACTTTAAGGACTTTCTTTGCTCATCTTTGTTTGCAAGAATTTTATCCTTTTTACCTCTCCCAGAAAAGAGTCCAGGAAATTTAGCAAAGAATACCAGATCTTGTGTAATCCTTTAATGAAGGCTTTACACGTCCGTGGTTTCTTGCTAGGCAAGTATTCATTAGTTAAATCTTACCTTACCAAGAAGTTGCTTTCACATTTCCAAACATAGAACAAAGTGAGAAGGTCAGAGTTGTTGCCTGAAACACCACCAACAGATGAGAGGATTATTCCTTCCCTTGTTCATCCGTCTGAAAGCACTAAGTTTATTTATCACATATATCTGTCTGTAACTCTCAATACTGATTTCTCTGTCTTTGCTCCCTTGTTATGGACATTTTACTGTAAGTCTAAGATTATCTTTTTTTAACTTAGAACATTGCAGTGGGTATTTAATTGCAGTTAGTTCTGATCTATTTAGTTTTGTACTGTCAAACTAAGAAGACAGATGCATTGGTTTATAATTATACACTCCAATAAAGGTATTGCAGTCGAATAAGTTTTGTCTACCAGTGATCAATTTTAGCAAGTACTGTCTCCTTTTGTTCTTTTGGAGTGTAAGTCCATCATGTGAATTGCCTGCCACCCAGTAATTCTGGAACTGTTTTGTTATAATAATACTTTTACTCTAATTTAAGAACTATTTCAAAATGTGTCTGGATTGCTTCATTATGTAGAACATTAAAGTAGTTGAGAGGTTTTCTTTCTGTCCCAGGTACCTTCAGTAGGTTTTGATTTCGAGATCAGAATCTCTCTGGCAGCTCTAACAGGAATAATAGAAATAAATCCACATGTTTTTAGCTATTTCCAGTGCAATATCATCAGTTCTTTTTGAAAAGATCTTAACACCTTTGAGAATTTAAGAACATCTGTCACTGATGCTTCAATTTTTTATTTAACTAGGTGTCTACTTTTAGTCTTTCTGTCATCCTTATTCTTCCACCTTCACTGTTTTCTTCGGTCAAAAAAAAGACAGATAGCTAGATACTTTTCTACCGGCCCTAACAGTCTCCGAGACACTGCCTGCAAACTGACACAGGGAAAAAAAATGCTCAAAGAGCTTATGACACTTCAGAAACTGTGACAGATGACTTTCAAGGCTGCTGCTGTCTTTTTCCTTCTGTTTTCTTTCTTAGCTGAACTGCCACATATTCCTTTCCAGTAATTCTTTTTGATTTGTGAAGAAAAAAGGAGGGAATGTTCAAAACAAACACGCACGAGAATTTAAGGATTTCATTAATTAATTTGCTGAATGGTATTGATTAACAATAGTTTTAAAGCAGGCCAGACGTGGGTTTCTTACAGCCTCAAACAGAAAACTGTCTGAGTTTTGATCACTGATTTACGATCATCAAAAGTAGCTACATACAAGGCTACAGCATATTGGATGCCTGGCTGGAAAGCATGTCCTTAAGGAGAAAAGCTAATAGAATTGGGGAAGTAAACCAGCTGGAATGGTCAGAGTTTTGTAACATTGGCAGCTGTTTCAAAACTTCATACAACATACCAGTAGACCTGCACAGTCTATGGGCTGTATTTGATGATGATAAAATTGGGAAAGACAGGAGTGAATATGGAGCTTCCATTACATCCAATAGCCAGAAAAGGAGGTTGCCCCTCTGACAAGGATCATCATTACTCAGAATCAGATGTTTAAATAATGGAGTGCTTTCTGATATTTATTCATTCTGCACTGCATTTAAAATGCATTAACACAGTGATACTTGATGTACTGTATTATGCAGCCTCTCAGTTTTGAAATGGAGTTTAGCCTGTCAGCAAAATCCTCCTTTGTTGTACTCAAATAAAATTCGTCAACCTTGGATCAAGGTGGCTTAGGGAAACCTACGTAGTTTTAACACATCTGTCATGTGTCTTCTTGTATTTATCAAGTCTGCCATACTTGTATTATACAGGATCTTTCTCCATATGTGAGTACAGGGACAGTAACCTTTGTGTCTACAGGGCTAAAATATTTATACAAAATAGATTAATTCTTATGGTTACTCAGTACCTTTACTTATTTTGCTCTTGCTTTATGTCTTTTACTCTTCCTTTGTGCCCGATGACTTATTTTCAACATTTTACAGCACAGTGTTAAAGTGATCATTACCTAACAGTCAGTTATTTCATTACATAAAAACCCATCATGGATTTCAATTGCACCTCGGTAAACATTCAAAAAACCCCACAATTTTTCTGCACTGTAATGTACAGCTAGACTTTTGCACACTGGATAACTTCTGACAACAGCAGATGTGGTCTTTGGGGAGATCTGGTGATCAACCCATCCCTACGACAGCAAGTTCAAGTAACATCAGGTATGAAGAGCTTCCCAGGAACGGTCCATATCTTGTTTTTATAATGCTTGACATAGATTTTTGCAAAATGTCTTGATTCTTGCGGTGTGAAGTCAAAATTCTTCATGATTAGGGGGACTAAAGAATACCAAAGTGCACCTCTGAGGCATGTGCATAACACTGTGCTCTGAAATTCAGGGAGGTCCTCTTTCTCCTTGTTCTTTAGTTGTTTTATTTTTTTTTTTCTTTCTTCAGGGAATATATTTTATTTTTAAGAATTGAGAGTTTGGCTAGCTAGTGATTTGGATAATTGAGATGACTCTGTATATGTTTATATTTACAAGATGCTCATAGCAATCTTTCTTCCATGACTACTTCTATATTTTTCCCATTACTTTAGAGGCATACATCACTAGACTTTTATCTGGAAAAATGACAGCTTCCAATCCTTCTGAGGCTTCATTGAATGAAAGGTTGTTATTATTGTTAGTCTGTAGGGTGTTTCCATTCTTTTCTCAAATGTGCAAGCACTGTCATATTTTCTAGCTCTGCAATGAACTTTTTTCTTCCCTTAGTCCAAGGTAGAATTTTCTTAAGGAAACAGTGGCATTAATGTGCAATATAAAGATTCATGCTTTGAGATTTCAGATCATTAAGTCAGTTCTTTTGTTTCTCATCTGAAGTCACTTTTCTATCACTTCTTTCCCCTTTTTTTTCAATTTTTTCATCGCATTCATGTTATCTTGTAGTACTTTCATGCTTGTTTTATAGTCCAGCTTTGTTGATGCTACTACATTGGGAACTAGCCCTTACCAATTCAGAGGCTGCTTCATTAATATCAAGTAACTCTGTAATCTACTGTGATATTTGCCAGCTGACACATTTATCTGCTAAGAAAACAATGCTGAGGGATTACAGACAAATCAAATGTATCTATTTCAAATGTGCTGAAGTCTAACAAGTTTTTCTTACTCTTTCTTGCTAGACAATCTTTTAATCTTATTTTCTCACAAGAAAACACAAGACGTGTTTTCAAAACAGACAAAATCTTTGAGGCTAGAAGGGTAGCTGTTGACATAAGTGAAAAAATGCAAAAAATATGCTTTTATACAAAAGCCTTTCATTTGTCTTGGGTACCTTTTAAATGGGGTCAAAGCACACATGCACATACATATATATACATTTCTTGCAGTTCATCAGAAAGTGATCAGCAATTTCTTTATTGCTGGTTTGGTTACAGGTGCTTTTGAAAACTGAGGTGAGAACTCACTCACTAGATGTTCTTAAGCTCTATTTTTATAATACCAAGCCCAAAACTGAACCACACTGCTCCTGAAGCAATCATCCTTTCCATTCACAGTTCTTTCCAAGGCATAGCACTTCATAAGGTTAGCCCTGAGCTAGTCATTTGGTGAAGGAAACTTGGTAAGTCTTCCATGACCTTTCAAATTGCAGAGGTGAGGCAGAGGAACTTACTCCTGTTTCTATGACTAATCTCCTGACTGAACAAAATATTTTCTTACCTACAACAGAGATCTAAGAACACTAAGCTGAAATACAAAAAAAAAAAAAAATCTATTTACCTTAAAGACACAGATAAGACTAGTGAGTTTAACATTACTGAACTATTGGAATAGCAGATGGACAACAGACAGAAGGGTTACTGGCTTCACAGACCAAGCCTCAAGTGCGTTTTGATTAAAATACATTGATGTTTCTTCCTACATTTTTGTGAAAGTTCAGTTACATGTTCTATTCCATTTCACTCAGATTTACTATAATCATGGACTTTTAGTGAAAATCAGATTAATTTAGAGGCTTCTTTGGAGAAGAATTGATTGAAAATGACCATGGCCATGTTCATCCCTTGACAACAGTAAAATATCTACTGGTGTTAGTGGGATCACCATCAATATTCTAGCTTTTTTTGTTTCCCTTTCTAATACCTTTAGCTGTAAAACCAGTGATCGTCGATTCTGTGTTTTGTGAAAATCTCTTCTACTCTCAAGAAACATGGTTATATTTGCATTCAGTTCTAGATACTTCACTTGGCTTCACAGTCTTCTAGACTTCAGTCATGTATGTCCAGCTAAAATTTTATCATTGCTCATCTACTGGGTTGTTTTTTCTTGTCTCCGTAGTCCCCATTTCACTCTTTACCCCCATGGCTGAATTCATGTGCCTGATTCCAGAGCAACAGTGACATTTTTCTGATAGCTCTAGGAAAGAGCCTCATGTGTGCCTTTGGTAGGAGAAATCATTTAAGAAATAAATGGCTGCAGCTCATAGATTTTTATGAATGTCAGATTTTGTTTGGATTATATGCACAGAGTAAATGCAGTCACTTTGTATGTGTACTCTATTCCATGACGTGCACATTTAATAAGGCAAAAAAATTAGCTTTACATTACTTACAAACATTATTGCATCTTTCTATGGTTGAGGGATCAGGGAAGTTCTGTTAAGACTCACATAATTATGATGGAGATTTTTAAAGCTTGTTGTTCTTTCAAAGAATTCATCAGATTGTTTGATACCAGTTTTAGTTTACTTCCTGCATTTAGGCTGAATAAACTTTATCATTGGCATTAGATAATACTACTTATTATTGCTTGAAATGTTAGAAAACACTAATTAAATTTTAATCTAATGTCTACTGTACTAGTCATGCAGTTATAGCCTTGCTGTGTGAACTTTTTTTGTTTGTAGTTATAGGATAGTCAATTTTCACAAAAATCCTGTGTTATTAATGATGACTATTAAAAGATGACAGTTTGTATTGCAAAAGAAAAAATAATCCTAAAAAAAATGAGTGTACCTCAACAGGCAAGAGACTTGGTTCTTCTTTAGAAAATTTCACTAGTCCAATAATATTTGCTGAGGTAGCTTCTGGCACATAACCAAGTAGTCTTCCAAAATTATAGGTATCACATTTATGCATATATAGAATATTACCACGGACTAAAACTATGAGAAGGGAAGGAGTCCTAATAATCAATTTCAGACACTCGGAGTTAGCTGTCAAATGTGAAATGGACACTTTGTAGAGCAATTAATTTTACTTATCCTTGAGGCTTATTATGAGATGACCTTTAGGAAGTGCTTACTTCTTGATAGTGAGTACCAAAGGAGGCTAGTTTGACTGAACGTCATTTAGTTAGGGCAGATGAATCTTACTATCTTAGCACTAGAAAATATCAGTGACTTCCAGTCTTCCAAACTAGTCTTAATTTAAGCAGAAATATATGAAAAAATCAGATCTTCTGAATGAGATAAAATGAGTGCTGCAAAACAGCTCTCTCCCTGGACTCTGTATTCTTACAGGAAGGTTTGTTTCCTCCAGTATTGACAGTTCAGCAATTTGTTTACAAACAGATTTGGGGCTCACTGGGACTGGAGGCTCCCTGGAACTGGACCATTCCAGATGTGCTGGCCTGAGGACATGCTCTCTGCAGAGCCAGGCTCTCTGCTACTTGCTCCTGCATATGAGCTGTGGGCACCCTACTACATCCCTGCATGCCTCATCCAGACAGGTCTCCAGGCTGAGTATACATAGATGTTTACTGGGAAAGTACAATTCCCTCTCCTATTGCTTTTTCTGAAGTGATTTAACCTTGCCCAGACTGCAGTAGCCAGAGGAGTCTGTCAGCCTTTGGTCCTGCTGCCCAGTTGCAGCCTTTTAGCCCAGCTGACAATCTACAGGCTTAAACGCAGTAAACTTTGAAACATTAATTCCTTTAAAATATAACAACAAAAAGATCTCTAAGGGGTTCACCTACAAGTTTCCTGAGGAATTTCTCATCTCCGTCTTCTCATTTCCAACTTTCCACTCTCCCATGGCACCGTTTGGATCTTTATGGCAGATAACCATGAACAAGGCTTTGTAACCATGTCAGAAATGAAGGACAGATCTGCACAGACTGGATCTACCGCTATTTGTCACCTTTATGTGGCCAGGATGTGTGTGGGAAAGAAACAGGATGTACTTCAGAGCTTTGGGGATCTTCACAACTAAAATATTTATTGTGAACAGTACTTTAAATGTTTGATATGTCCTAATTACAGTACTTAATATTTTCCCTTCTGCACATGCCTAGAACTGCTCTGGCTTAACTACTGAGATTCCTGACATTCCTGGGGGTCAGGCTGCATTATTTCAGGAGATTAATTATATTCTGAAGTACCTAACAGATCTCCCTCTCTAGCATCAAGCACAATGGTCAGAAAAAAATGAGCTTTTCTCCTCCAGTTCTTGTGTTGGTGCCCAGTTTATTTAAGCAGTCATATTAGAGGTGGACCATTGCACTGCCTTCTTTTATCTGCCCTGTTTAAAAAGGAAAAAAGTGAGCTGTCTCAGCAATTTGACAAAGCAACTGCAGGTGCTAGTCATAAAAATCACCTTCATTGGTGGATCAATTTTCTCTCCCTATTTTCTCCCACTCTACAAGCCTCTTAAACACTTGACAGTATGTCGAGTGTTCATTTGTGGGCATAGATTCCTGAAATTCTTGTCAAGATCAGTATCCTTCATTACATCTTGCATTACCCATATAAAACCTCTGCCTGTTTTGGCCTGCTCTTTGAGTATATGAGATGGAATAGATGTAGTAGATGATTCAGCTTCTCTCATGACTGTATCCTCAATGTATTAGTTTTGTTTTAAATGAATGCACAAAATTTTAACAACTTCTTTGAGGAGACTATTTAAAAATCAGAGGTATTTCATGATTAGGAAGACAGAATAGGTAAAGGTTTGGGTTTTTTTTACTGTGTTGTATAGGAATTAATTATATGCTACTTAGGATTTTACTGATGATGTCAGTTCACTTAAGAGTATGAATGTTCCCTGACAATTTTGTTTCAGCTTGTTTATTCTTTGAAATTGCAGGGATTATGAAGGAGTAAATTCAGTTCTCCTAATTTTACATTCATATTGTTACAAAAGGTATTGGCTTTACACTGTTTCCAACAAACAAGTGAATAGATCTACTGTTTATCACACAAAACATAATCCTGTTTAATACTCGAGTGACCCTTGCATCAAATCCTGTATTTCATCATTGTGCAAGTATAGGAACCTCACCCTAGCAAGGGAAATACTAATTGAGGAAGAGTTTATGAAGCTGCTTTTATCTCTCATATTTTTTTCTCCTTGTAAAAGGCTGGCTTTCTCCTTTTGATTTTATTCTCAGAAAGAGGATTCAAATGTTTCAGCATAAGGCAATAGACTGTCATTATAGAATGACATTGAAGTTCATCTTGGAAGTGTTAAATTAATGACTACAGTGAAAATTGCAATTGTGTAGAAAGCACCATTACAACCAGCATTGTAAGCTCATAGAAATCTGCAATGTACACACAAACAATCAGTGTACTTATACCAGGTGCATTTTTTTTTTTAAGTTTTCCAGGTGGCTTGGTGTCTTCTTCGAACATAGAGGCTGATTTTCATAGACAGAAATAGGTATTTTGCTGTGAAATGGGTTCAGATTTTAATGTGGCAATGGTACATTTAACCTGGAGCAAATATGTGAAAATGTCATCCAGGACCAAATTTGACAATTACTTTCCAAGCAGAACAAACTGCACTTTTTGCATGTGAACTTTCTGAAAGCCATAAATTATGGTTCCTTGCAATCTTACAATGAAAGCTAAATAAACAACTATGTGCAGGGGAAAAGAATTTCAGAAGCACAGTAAAATTATCATATCTTAAGTGGAAAATAGTTGTAACATTTTTTTGTTTGCTAAAAATTTTCTGATAACATATAGGGGCTGGTAAATAAGTGTTGCTATAATTTAGGTAAATAAATAAAAGTTGTGAGCAGACTAGTTTACTGTTTATATAGCTCCTAATCTAGACACACAGAAATGTGTCTAGAGTTCTGATAAGTAATACTGAATTTAGAATTTCCACAAATTCTGAATGTGCTTTTCTCCTCTGTTTTTTCCACTGAAGAAACCGTAACTTGCAGAAGATGATGTTAAGTCTCCTGGAATTTATGAAGATATTTCTCTCCAAGGTGACTAATTAGAATTATAGTATAGATAATACGTGGGTTCAGTCAGCTTCTAGACATGCATATATCTTTCTACTGGCTCCAGGGAGAGATTAGGGTAACTGTGAGGCCTCAGTTGTTTCTTTATTATTACAGAATATTTCTATGAGTGGCAATCAGGAATAGCAGTTTTTATTTAATTTCCACACTGTGCTCTTGAAATTATATCCTCTGGCCTGTCAGAACATCCTTTCCAAAGTCTGGAAACCCAAACACAAAAAAACATTTGAGAAAGTAACTAAACTGACCATCAGAGATGATGTACAGAGTATCTATTGAGTATCTAAGATTAACTGTATAGGTGGGAATTAAACCTCGGATTTTCCAGAGCCTGATCTTTTGCTGAGATGTAGAAGCAGCCAGTACTAATTTATACAGTTCGCAACACCAAATTTAGGTTTCTTCCTTACTTACACTATATTTGCATTCAATACTTATTGATACCATTTTCAGCTTTACGAATTACACCTCTGTAACTAATGCTTGTTATAGCATTTAGAGTAAATTCAGTTGTACAATAGAAAGTGAAAATAATTTTCCTACAGTAGTCAGACAATCTACCAATCAGCTGTAAGATAAAAAAGCACCATTTCTAGATTTTCACTTTACAGGACTGTATGCTGTTGTCCAAATCTGAAGGTAAGGGCCCAGCTGCTCGCCAAGGTGCCCACCAATTTATTGCTGCTCTAAACACTCCTTTGCTATGTGATAATTCTTTATGTGTTGCATAGGTCTTGACATTTTTTAAGGGTGTGGTTATTTCTTCTCTGTCATTTTCTCATTTTTCTCATAGCTATAGCACATAATACACCTGGAATTTTTTCTAACATCAGTGCATGGGACTGTTTTACATGTAGAGTGTTCAACTGTGTAAACTGTTAATCTTTTCTATTATTTAGCCTGTTTGACTGAAGGCACTAACCACTATTAAGTATTCAATACTCATGGCAAATATATCCAAATTTCAGCATTATTCCATGTACTTAAAACTACTGCATATATTTGTAATATCTAAAATTCTATTGCTGCCTCTGTTCCATGCAAGAGCAGATTTTCTCTTAATCCCTGTAGACTGCATGGTATTAAGAAGCCATTAGTGGGGAATAACAACTTTATTAAGCCTACTAACTTAAGAAAAGGGTTACATATATCCTTAATGGACATCTTCATATTAACCATCTACCCCTACAGAAATTTCTATATATCAATCCTCTAATTCTAAAGGCATTTCAAGGACCGGGGGGAAAAAAAAAAAAAAATCTCAGGGCCATAAAGCAAAACTTCTTGGAAAGTCACATGTGTGAAGATGTACAGCAGCAGCAAATATTTGCATGGTTATGTCTGGATGAAGCTGGCCTGTGTGGTGGCCTCCACTCCACCTGGAGCAGTGCAGCTCTATCCTGCCCTTCTATCCCAAAAGTGCTGACCAGCTGCTGCTGTCTTGAAGTGACAAAATCCCACTCTTGGATGTCTGTATAAGGGCTCTGAGTGCATCTTCTCCCCTTTGAGAGGTTTTCCTGACAAAGTGGCCATCTTCCTCTGGGGATGTTGGGGAAGATGCCTCCACAACCCTGCCTTGCTGCCTGACTGGGAGTGGTGAGGCCTTGACCCGCTGACTGCCTGTCTAAGGTTATTAAGAGAGATTGTCTCTTCAAAACCAAACTGCAATAACATGTTATGGAGGTTATGAGGCTACAAGACTACACTTGTGAGCTAAAGGTAATAATTCAGAGCAAGGCTTATTGAAATGCATTTTCAAATGGTGAACATCTGCCTTCTAGGTGATTTGACTGACATTCCTTGGGCTTTGAAAGTAAACAAGCACACATTATTTCTGTACTTCCAGTTGGAATATTTTTTCATTCATAAAATTATCTGTTGCTATATTCCAAAGCAGTAGATGAGCCAGGTCAGATGCTGAATCAAATACCCTGACATCCAAATTAGCTATCTGATCTTGCTAAGAAGGTAACCCACAGGAACATGACAGCAATTGATTTTAGATACCTCATGTTTTTTTATGCTATCCATGACACTTCACATCTGCAGTTTCCCATTTTAAATTTTGAAGACTAATCTCAGAGAAAGCTTTATTCAACCATTATGCTTTTAGATGAGCAACATGCACTCTTTTCCCCGAAGTTCAATGCAATACAATTTTGTTTTCATGTATTTCTGCTTCACTAGTGTATTCCATTAAGGCATTTTCAGGAACACAAAACAGAATAACTTTCACTATATTGAGCACATGTTCCTTAATAAGATCTGGCCTTGTGTCTGTGGGGATTTTTCGTTTTGTTTTGGGTTGTTTTTTTTTTTTTTATCAGTATGTTCTGACTTTTTTTTTTTCTCAGCGAGCCTGTTGTAAAACTCTTTGAAGACTGATAACTACAACACTTGACGTATTTGCAGTTATCCCACACTTCTGCATATTTTTAGTGACTTGGATGCTCATTAAACAATGTCTGCCCTATAAAAGATGTAAATGAAGTACAGTGATTCTAGAAGTCTTTGATACTCTGCACTTTTCAGCATCACGGGCTGTGATAACTCTGCTATTGGAACTCTGCATTTATAATTCTATGTTCTATGTTCTTGCAGAACATGAAATGTAACTTTGGTGGAAAGGTGGGTGGGGTCTGATTTTTCAAATTATTAGTTGCCTTTGGTGAAACTCATCCTTATTCCTGTTCTTGCAGATGCTGATCTTTCAATATATTTAAAAGTTCTGTAGAGTACAAATAAAAATGAAGCATGGTAATTAAAATCCTCTTCCGGTTAGAACTCTTTCATACATTCTTCTCTGAAGTGATGTTTTATATTCATAATATGTTAAAAATTAAGTGCTGAAAGCATATTCAAAAACATTTTCAAAATGCTTTCACTTTTCACCTGTAATTGAGTCATCAATATTAGCAACCAGCTATGAAACTAATTTGGCTTATTGCATTACTCATCCTCACATCTTAATTATTGATTAACACTCTCACTGACAGTAAAAGGTTCCCTTTGAAATGTAATTACTGCACTGTAACACTATGCTATAGCTGTGTCCAAAATTATCCGTGCTACAAAATTTCTTTATAATTAAAAGAGTAGGTTTAAATTTGCAGCTGGACAAGCAGGCAAGTATGTGAAGCCTAATACATTTATATGTATTAAAGAATCATCTGTAAATGGACAAGGGAATTAAGCATCATGATATGGTTTATTCCTCCAGAAAATTAGCTCGGTAGCCAAATGAATGCTTCATGGCTTTCACCACCTGCTTGCCATCCTCAATCATCTGTATACCCCTTGCAAAGATCATGTTTCTTTGATTAAAGCCCAGTGTCACTAGGAAATCATGAGATTCAGTTTTTGGGGTTTTTTGTACTATCACTACTCTTCTATTATGATTATGATAACTATGATTATTATTATGATTTACATTAAGTCAATCATAACATGATGAAAATATATTAAATTTGCATTAAATTTGTCATATATGATACTATATTCATTTTGCACACTATTAGAATAGATCATAGAATATGTCAGTTTGGCTAGAAAATTTACTTTGGGTCTTGAAGATTGTTTCTTCTATGTTGGGTTTCAAGAGACTTGATGCTGATTCATGTTTTTAACAAGTGCAAGTGGTTGCTGTTTAGTCATCAGAATGCTCTGCAGAGTACTGAAAATTATTTTTGAGTGACTGGTGTTCTGTTTCTCTCCCTGCAATGAATTCATAGGAGCATCAGCTTGTTGGACACAGCAAGCAGTCCAGTCTCTTCTCTGTAAGCTGGGTAACTTAACAAAATAAGCTTACTTATGTTGCATTTGGTTCTCTTTGTTAGTTTACTATCTGCACAACTTTATTTTAGCCATTAACTTCATTTGGTTCCAAATTCTGTATTATTTGTATGATTCTTACTTAAAACAAGGTACTGTGAGAATACAAAATCAAAGCCAGTTCACACCACAATAAGCAAGTTTAACAAGAAACAGACACAGACCTTGGCTATATCAGTTAAGAAGCCTACAAGATAGGTTGGAAAGTGCCCAAGACAGACTAGAACAAGAGAAAATCTAATGTGTGATTATGAACAGCATATATAGTAAACAATGAGAAGGAAGGGTGATAAGATAGCTGCTGGAGAAAGCTTGAACTGACAAGGACTTTTTGTAGTTCAGTAACAAGAAGACATGTTTGTATGGTAATGGTAGGACAGTAAGAAGTTAGGACATGAGGAAGCCTGCACGTAAGCATGGAAGTCACCGGGGCTGGCTGAGATGTCAAGGAATGTATGGATGTCATGATGGGAAGTGCTGTTACAAGGGGGCAGTTGGAGGACAGGAAAGGTAATTTTTTTGTTTACTTTATTTTCCCTCTATAAAAACAGATTTCCAATGCTTTTTTTTTATTTATAATACTTTTCATGATTCTCTCTTCTTTACAAAAAATAATGAATAATCACCAATATAAATGGTTTGTGGATAATAAATATGTAGAAAGTATTTGTCTTTATCAGAAAATGTTGTTATCCCTTCCTTGGAGCAGTTATTCTTTTTCACTCTGCGTCTTCTTTTGTGTCTTCTTAACTTCTGCAAATTACTTAATACATAAACTTAATTTCTCTGTAGTTCTACCATTACTCGACTAATTTTGCAGTTTCAATTTTAAGGATTGATTAATCACTTGCATTTCAGTGTATTCATATTTCAGATTTTGAACAACAGGGAGACAGTTGTCAGCAGAGTAGTTTTAAGTCCAATTCTTTTTGTGAAGCAGGAAATTAGTAAAGAATTATGAAACCCGACCAAAGGTATTAAATTGAGGTTTATAATCCCTCTTTTGTAGTCACTCTCACAAATCTTGTACTTTTCCTTTTCTCAGTGTATTTTCCCCAAATTAAACAGTCTTTCCTTTGAAAGTTTTGTATGCTTTTTAATCTCAAGGGGGCTTTCACCAGGACCCCTTAATTTTCTGTCTATTTATAAACTTCCTTAATTCAGCTGGATTTTGAACTCTTTTTGCTGAAATAATGTTTCTTTAACATCCACAAGTTAACAGGTTTTGTAAGATGTCTTCTTGGGGTACTTCAGCCTTATTCATAATTTGACCATCATAATTCTGAATTATTGTATCCCCAACAGAGGCTTGTTAGTTAATTCATCAGGTTTCCAGATTATACATTTTTATGTAGTTCTCTTGATTTCAGATTATACTGATAAAGCTTCTTGCAGAGCATCATTTATGTCACCAATTGTTTCCAGCTTTCTTTTCAGTGAGTGTCCCCAGGTCTGATGTAGGAGTCTGTGATTTATCTGCATGGAGACACTGCAAAATAATTTTTTTTTTATATTT
>JANIJG010016440.1:0-63002 GCA_024611175.1 Megaceryle torquata
CCCCCGGTAAAGCCCAACCACCGTGGTATTACAAATTCTACCCAAGTATGTGAAATTCTTTTCTGACCTGTCTAGCATGGCTATGTGAGAGCTCTACCAAGAGTAGATCACAGGAGGCAGGATATTGCAGAGTTATTTTCTAGCAGAATAGGGCAGGACCTAAGCAATGATCACTGGTGCAGCTGAAAGGATCTGGTTAAGCACTGGAACAAAAACCCACCAAGGAATTAATTTGTAGACCTTGCAGAGAGTAAGGAAATGAAATCTAGCTAAGTGAGTTATTCATATTTCTTTCCCCTAGCAGTAGTAAGCATGAAGTACTGTATTGTAATACACCATCAGTGCATTAACTGACTCATTCATACTGAAGCAAGGTTGTGAATAACAAGGAACTTTCATTAAAGGCTGATCACAAAGGAAAGAGGATTAATTCAGCATTTACCTTTTTTTTCAGGCACTCCTGAGAAGATAGAAAGCTTACTTGACCTGGGATAAACATCCTGGAAAACCTGGTGGTATGAGTAGACCAGGAGGTCTATCTCCTAGTGGTGCAGATTCTTATAGCTGTCTTCATTTTAATCCTCCTAGCACATTGGCTCTGGTTCTTTGTTACCACCTGAGCTACCTACATTGTTCTGATTGGATTTGGCACCTGGAAAAAATTTCTTTCAGGAATGAAGAACCAGCAGTACAGCGTGGTGCAGCTGGTATCATCCTAGGAGTGAGAAGGAAGGCTGGCAGAAAACAAAAGTTTGACCTATATAGAAAGATCCATCTGTCTAGGGAAATATTTCTATACTTCCTAGAGTGAGCTTCTTCACCTGCTTTACCTGTTGGTGTTCCAAAAGCTTTTCAGAAATTGTCTTTTTCATGCATGGGCCTGTTTTTTCCCCCGCTGAAACCCCTTCCTCACAAGATTGTTGCCCAAGGTGTGGTGCTAGCTGTCCAGACTTACCATCCTCACCTGGTTTTCAGCAGCATCCTGAGGGTTCCCTTGAGGCTGTCCTGCTCTGTTACTGCAGTGCCTTCCTGGCTGGATTTTTTTCCTTTCTTTTTATTTTATTTTTTTTTCTCTCTCAGCTGCCTGCAATTCACATGAACTATTGTATTAATAAATGGACCATTCTCTACACCAATCAGACAAACATATGGAATATGGAGCAATAAATGACAAAGCAGCCCCACATCTTTCATGCTGTCATTGGCCTTCATGTCTTGCAGGAGAGGAGTTTCCCTCAGCTATTTTCATTATGGTTGAATGATCTTTAGTATTAGATGAAGGGCAAAAGTTAAAGATCATGACACCAGAATCCTTTGTACATAACATTACAAATGACTCACCTGCAAATGGAATGCAACGTCAGAAGATGATACCGAATAAATGAAGATATCACCACAGCTACTCATGTGGAGCATAATGTTCCAGACCTTCTCTCTATTATTCCAAAAGCACTCACATTTCAAAGGAGTGGGGATTTTTTTCCTCCTCACCATAGGGGAAACTGATGGTGTAGAATTGAAAACACGATTGTGGTGTATGCTGTATGAGAGGCAGCCACTTGCTGCCTTGGAAACCTTGAAAAGACCATGTCTCTGATTCTAGTTTCTCTTTCTCTCACTCTCTAATTATGTAAGCCCCACTCATTTTGGTTTGGTTTTTCTGCCTTTCTTCCTAGTATCCATTACACCATTAATCTGTTGCAATGTCAGAGTGACCTGGTGGGAGGGTAAAAAAAAAATTGTGGGTTAAAGGAGGAAGTAGGATATTTTTTTCGGGTTGAACATTGAAATACAATGGAAGAAATTCTCTCTGTCAATGGTGGTGCCAGTGTTACGGCAACAACCACCCCTCCCATTCAGCCATCAGGGTGGCTGAACTAGTAATTTAGATGTAATTGGGCACCACTGATTCTATTTAATGGGGCTCCTGATAAATAGCTCTCCTGCCTAATTGGTACAGTTACCATAGAAGGGACTTGCCCAAAGTGTGAAGCAATGCAGACACCTAACTCCCACTGAAATCAATTACACTGAAATCAATGAGAGTTAAACAGCTGAATAGCTTTAAAAATCTGGCCCTCAGTGTACCCCAGAGCTATAATCTATCAAAACACCAAATAAATGGCATGCCTGGTTTATTTCAGTGGGTGTGATTGTTTTATGGAAGTCATTACTGGAAAGCCCCCAGCTTTTAATACATGTTCCTTATTATTTTTCCAGAATCTGAGACTCCTAATGCATAAGTGCAAAGCAAATGTACTTGAGTTTGATTCTGGTTCAGGAAGGCTATTAAGTGGCATCCAGCATATTTTTTTCATTTAACTTATGATGAGGAAGGGGATACAGGTTTAGACATACCTCTGCTCTCATCCCATGCAGCCATTTGTGTGAGTTCTCATTCAGGCAATTGATTTGAGGCAAAATTCTGAGATCTTTGCCCCATCAAAACTCTCATAAAGGTTGCTGGGCACAAAATCAGCAGTGACCTTGAGGATGGAGCCTTTTCTGTATACTGCAGTGTTGTGAAATCATCTGCACACAAAACCAGGAGGCTAGCATCACTGCTTTATTCTTACAAAGAAAAAGATAATTCAGCTAGGGTGTACTGGTGCCTGCTGACATGACCTTATTGCTCTGTTACAGATGCTAAGCAGCGTACCTTATCTTTTTACAATGTTTTGCTGCTTTGCATGTTACAGTATTTCTCAGTAGCCCCATATACTGAGCTTATGTCTCAGTCCCTATATCCCTGAGAAACTGGGAGTCACACAAGGACTGCTACTGAAAGAGCACTTGCTTTTCCAGGAGTCAGTATTTAAAAGTGTCCTGCAGTGAATGGTATACTGATAAATGACTAATTTAAGATATCCCACTGTAGTAACGCATTACTGTTGTGTTTGGTAGTTTACTCACTGTACATTTCAGATGATTTTCTATCTACTGCTCTGCTTCCTCATGCTTCATCCTTTGGCTTCAGGATCTTCTCAGAGGTGTGAGTTGAGAAGAAATCAGAATTTCTGTTTCCTGATGTGGAGGTTAGGGCAGCAGTATGGGGGGTGGCCTTGACCAAATTCACCGTTGCT
Source organism: Megaceryle torquata (assembly GCA_024611175.1). Taxonomy (NCBI): domain Eukaryota; kingdom Metazoa; phylum Chordata; class Aves; order Coraciiformes; family Cerylidae; genus Megaceryle; species Megaceryle torquata. The sequence goes on from JANIJG010016440.1 coordinate 3,084, forward strand.
GCAGTGGCAAAGCCCTCAGGTGTTCCTGAGAATCCCAGCACCTCCAGGATCACAGCAGGGTCATTTGTAGGCTCTGGTGGATGGAGTTAATTTCTTCATCTGTGAGGGTGTTTTTGAGATGCCTCATAACCTGTCAAACCAGATGTCTAGTGTCAGTCTTCTAGAGAGTGACAAATAATTTCCATTCTGATATGGTATCATGTTGCTGATTAAACTGCTGATGTGCCATCAAAGATATCAGATTCTGGCATCCATACTTGATGAAAATACGTAAACTTCAGTGATCTACATATTGGCTCAGTGACTGACTTTGTTCTTTTCTGCTCAGAATAGCAGTATTTCCTCACCCCCCCAGTGAATGACATGTTTCTCACATTTCTGTGGCACAGCTTGGTCAAAAGGCTTGAAGGTGTGAAATAAAAGTAGCAACAAAAAGTTGCATCACTCGTTCCCAACATAACTCGTGTTGGCACTGTTTATATTGTCCTTGTTAGAGATGCCAGTGTGTGTTTGAGTTTGTCATGCCGTGTGGCACGGTGTGCTCACAGCTGTGCTCCCAAGGGTTAGCCAGTCTTTTTCTCCTCTCATGATACCCTAGTGTCTCCACAAAGCCAGCCTGCTAGTTTGCTCCAGCCTTGAGCCAGATAGCAGGCACTAGAGACCGTGTGGTTAATACTGAAGACATGCTTAAATCTGAACTGAAGCCCAAGCTTCAATGGATGTGTCTTAGAGTCCCTGAAACCCTTATTGCAGCTAAAGATGCAAGTAGTTTATAAATTGGATTTTAAATAAAAAATAATAAAAAAACCCCACAGACCATTTCATTCTTTTCACATGAGGAGAGACACAGGGCCTTGGAAAAAAAGACATGAGGTGCCTTTTTATACTTTGGCAATAGCACCCTGAGTTCCTGCTTAAAATCTCCTGCCAAAATGCACAGTTTTGTGCAACTGATATGTAGCTAGCACCAAAAGCTGACCTCATGGTTCAGGTGGATTTATTGTTTCAGAGATGCCTGAAAGGGTCATATTTTAAACAATGTTTGGATTTATATGCTTTTCTTCCTTTCTTTCTTCCTTTCTTTTCTCTTTCTTTCCTTTCTCTCTACCTCCACCTTAAAATTCTCTATGCTTCCTCGAGGCAGCAGGCATGTTCTTCAGTGTAATCTGACCTGCTATTCCACAAGCTAATCTAGGTCACATTGTGCCAATGACAGCAACTGAGAGGTATCCATCTATATCTTGCCTATAGATGATATAACACATCCACAAAGTTCCTTCAGATCCTCCCCACTTGTGCTCACAATGTATCCCAAATGTTGCCTCCATTTTTTCTTTGCTCTTAAACCAATGCATTTCTGGCACTAGGAAATGTCTGTGAATTTCTATGTTTGTTAGAATTACCTTGCTGTCATTTTGACCATGGTATGTGAACTGTTTGCAACCTAGTAAAAAATAATTTAATAAATATGTAAATCAATCTATGTTTATTTATAGCCTTGCAGAACTCAAAAGACCCAGATTATAGCCAAAAACTCTGTTTTATCTATGTTTTCAAGTGGCTTAGCACTCAAACACCAGAAGAAAATGTACAAAAAGGACATTTAAAAAAACCCCAAACCATAAATCTAAACAATTATATTACCCAACATTTCTTCTGTGGTCCAATTAAAAAAAAAAAAAAATCACTTTTTCCTTTGTTTACTTTTTCCTTCAGTGTTTTCAAGGCATTGAGGTTGGTAAATATAGGAAAGTGTATCTCCATTCCCCTCTGTGGCAGTTCACAGAAGTTCCATTCAGGTGAGCACAGTGACTCACACAGCACCCTTGTTAATGGTGCTGCATAACGGCCATTTTGTACTTATTTATTAATTTTAAAGGATGCCTGGATCAGAGGATGACACCAAGGAATTAAATGAAATCAACTTAAAATAGGGGAAAATAAGCCATCTCCAAATGAATGCAACATGGAGCTTTCAAATCCTGTTTATTTACTTTTTGCTTGTGGGTGGTATTTCCTTCGTTCCTCATCAATCATGCCAGCTATTGATATTCCTTCTGTCAGACACTAACAGTATCTGACTGACTGACACTACCTGTCTATTGACTGCCTTGATTTTCAACCTTTTCAGATTTGCAGCCCTCTAAGCATTTCCCAGCTGAGGAATTTAAGCCAACTGACAAGAAACATTAGTCAGAGTTACTCTTCATAGACCTCTCAGAAGTAAACTAGAAATCTCAGAAGCCTTAGGTGGATAACCCTGATTCTATAGGATACATATTTACATAACACCATTGATGGCTCAGGTGCAATTAGTGTCTAGCTGGATGAAATAGTCAATAAGAAACTTGGCAGAAAATGCAGACTGAGATTGTTCTGGACATTAGAAAGACAGATCCATGGCTGGATCCATTTTCTGTCTCTCTGGGCTGAGATACAGTTTCCGAGGGGAGGGCTTTTCTCATTCAGGAGGACACGTGTGTATTTACATCCTGTGTGGGTAGATAAGGAGGACTTAGGACAGCCTCTACAACCTCTCACAGTCATGGGAGGTAACATAGGAGTCTCTAGCTTAGCTAGATCCTGTCTCCGTACTGAATGGTTACCTCCTGGGCTTGATTATACTTTATTTTGCACCTAAAATAGCATTGGAAACGTATTCTGTTGGGTTCCTCACTGGCAACCAATTGCACTTTCCTGAGTCATGCTAATTTAGTGTGTCTTTCCAGTCACTCTGTGTAGGTACCACTTAATGTACAAGTTATGACTTGCATGAAGCTTCAGGGCTTCATTTTCAGAGGTACCTTTGCCCCACGGAAATCAGCAGGAACATAGCATATTGCTCAGTTTCCCTATCATTTCTTAAATAAACATAAGAAAACTATATAGTCATGGGTAGAGACTCAGCATTTCTGCAATGTTCCAATATCAGTTGGATTTTCTTCCTCTGATAGACTGAAGAGCTTTTTCCCAGTCAAAACCTCAAAGCTGAACTTTTGAGGAAGATCACGTCCAACAGTTTGATATGGGTTCTTCACAGTCAAGAAGTTTAAGGGCATTTGGCTGTATAAGGTTGTATTGGTTTAATTTGCAGTATGACCTAGTTTTATCAAGCTAATTACAGTTTCTGTGATGGTTTACATTTCCTTTACTTCATTCAAGATTAAATTGCTAAATAACTGATTTAGGCTGGAATATGATAAAACAATTTTAAAGCAGAAAAAATGTCTTGAGGTGGTAGGAAAGAGCACTTCAGCTTATAGCTGGCTTAGTTACACTACAGTAATTTGTGTGTAGACTTATCCTGAGAAATTTAAAAGCTATTCCTTTCTGGGTATCATGCACCAGTGATGAAGGAGGAAAGTTGCCCTCTGCTTATGTTCCCAATGTTCTTATGAGGTGTTAATGAAGCATTTAATCCTTTAATGGGGCCACTGGGACTGCAGTTGTCTATATTTTATTTTAATTGTTGTTCATTTTCCAGGGATCAATACCTAGTTCCTAGAAAAGATGCAAAAACTTCCAGTAATGTAAGGCAGAGAATTATTACGTACCTCGAGGACTGATAGGTAGGCAATAAACTGGCTCATACTGCAGAGTAGATTTCAAAAATCTCCACAACATTGACCTTTCTTTCGAAGATGCAGAGTGGAAGGAAAAATCACATTGTGTAACATGAACTGTGAAGACAGAAGAGGAGCCCAGCAGCTTATCACATACATGTTTTGGACTCAGTCATTTAACAACACAGCTTTGGTGGTGATCTGGCAAGTGACTTAAAAAAAACCAGTGCATAGGGCAATCAGGGAGGCCATTAATACCTCAGAAGCTGATGCCAGGATTTGTTGCCACCAACTCTGCTTGACCTTCTCCAGAAGAGAGTCTGTTTTTAATACAAGCAGCAAGTGTACCAGACAAAAGGGATTTTGGCAAGACTTGACTTTGCTTTGGTTCAGTATCTAGTTGCCATTACTTGAGGCCTTGGCATGAACAAAAGCTTCAGGATTTAAACACTTTACAGTGCACTTGTTACATTTAAAAAAAAAAAAACAAACCTATATATTTTCTGTGCTATGGTAGTCTGTTTTTGTCTGGATATCTTCTAATACAAGAGGTTCCCCCAGGAAATTTGTACCTGTCTCAGGGGTGGCAGTGAGACACTATTAGAACAGAAACCAGAAAGTGCTATGGGAAAAGATATGAATTCCTTGTGTCATTGCTGAGTCCTATCCTCAAACCAGATTCATCCCTATCTCCACTGTCATATGGCAAATGTGCTTTTCTTTTCCTACCTCAAACCATCTGGAAAAACTGTTCTCAGCTTTGATGTAAACATAGTTGTGCAGGCTGGAAATTTTCGGACAGACTTTTTCCCCCATCAGAAATTTGCCAATTCAGTGAAAAAGAAGCACTCCAATCTGCTGGAATTCCCGTGCAAATCCACCAGGTATCTGAAGAAACCTTCCTTAACACCCTGCCTGGTTTTCTGCTGGGCTGGCACCTCAGATGGCCTTCTGGCAACCCTGGTAATGCTTTGCTTGGCAGCAGCTCTATTTTAGAATTGTTTTTATTAAAAACTATGGCATATGCCCCAGAATGAGAATTTTAGCCTCTAAATTATGCTACTGCACTGATGTGATGGCTGTGTTTCCATGTGTGTGGTTGGTAAAATTCTTTGTAAAGTTTTCTCCCAGTCACTTAGAGATTTCAGAATCAAACGCATGATTTCCCTGCATTGTTTGTTGTAATACTAATTGCTTGATTATAGCTGAAAATATGCTGGCTACTGCTCCACACAGAGCAAGACAGAAGAGCTTGTAAAGTGTGAAATGAAACTGTACGTTGTATGGAGTCAGTATGGAAATACAGCAGAGGGACATGGTCTGCTCCTCTATGCCAGAATGAGAAATAACCAGGGTACAGTGACCTGAAAGGAAGTCTGTCCCCATATTTCTGGATGACATACACAGTAATGGTATTGTCTATGGTGTTTTAAAGAGTGGCTGGGAAAGACTCAAAGCTTTGCTCCTGCCAAACTGAGCTTGTGGTGACAACCTGTCATTCAGAAGAGAAGCAAGAGACCCTGAAATTTATTTTGGACTAAAAAGGCAATTTTTGAACAGAAGGATGGATCTGTGAATTTTGAACACAAGGGCACATGGATTTCGGTAGGGGCCAGGGTATAAAAGCCAGAAAGGAGAAGATCTAAGACAGGTTCAGTAAGATCCCATCCCAGCCTTCTCAAAAAAAGGCAGGACTTCCACCCCAGGTCAATGCTTGCATCATTTTTTTTCCCTCTATTACTTACAGCAAGATAACTGCTGCTGCTTCTCTGCAGAGACTATATGCAATATAGCATCTCCTGCAGGCCTGGAGATGGTTTCTCATCATTGCCTGTAAAAATCAGTTGATTTCCACCCCACTGTAATGAAAATAGCAAAACACTCATGGTGCTCCAGTAGCTGTCCATGCCTGAGAGGAGAGCTGGCAATGTCCCCTAGATATTTCCAAAAACCCTCACTGTATTTTTACTGCTAAATGATGCTATGGACAGAAGCACTGAGACCATTCTCCCTTGTAAGTTCCAGAGACAGGCATTTCAGAGAGATTAATTTCTAGTGATTACCCTTTTTTCCCTAAATAATAATTGCATGGCAATTCAGTCTGGGAGAGGGAGAGCAGGGTGGCAGCATGGGTGGCTGGGAGGAAAGGGGACTGTTAGCCCCAGTGCATGGCAACGTTCGACTGTTGCTACTTCCCCTGTGAGTTTCAGTTACCAAAGCACTGTATTTTGATACATGGCAATTATGCTTCCATCTCAGTTTTTGTCCCCTTCATTTGTCGCTGCCATTGAATTTCAGGCATTATGTGTCACAGTTGAGAAAGACTTGAGAAATCCATTAAAATCTTCCACAAAGAGAGCAATTTTTCAGACAAATGTACAAAGAAGGAACTGGTCCCCTCCAATGATTAATACTAGTAACTATTCATCAAGTCAGGTGCCAGGCTTTGCAGGAGGATAAGAGCATTAAGAGCTGTGATGAGTAAGGTCTTCTAGCCCTGAACCTAGAAACTAAATACATCAGCAAACGCACAGGCAGCAGCCAGCAGAAATACAACATTAGTTTTAGTCGCTGTACTGTTAAAACGTGTATTTTCACTGGCAGGCTGCAATTGCCAAACCTTCATAAATCTTTCCATGGAGCCAGTGCCATAAGCACCGCTGGTTTAGCTTTAATCCTTTGGGTTGTTGTAATCATTCACCCTCAGGGGAATTCAGCTGGCCTCACATACAGACTGTGTCTGGCTGATGTCAGTGGGGGTTTTGGACAAAACCACCTGAGAGGTTCAGTCAACCAGATGTGTAACCAAGCCATGATAACTTGGTGGTGAATATTTAATCCACTGGTTGATATATGGTACAGAGATCAGGAGTTTATTGTGGTCACACTTGAGCAGAGCAGGTTCAGCAGCTCAGGCTGTAATTTGCACTGGGAGCTGGAGAGACACACTGGTTCGATGCTCAGAGTGTCATCAGGCAGCCCAATGACCTCCCAGTATTCAATCAGAAATCCCCCTCCTTGAAATGTCACTTCTTATCTCCATCTACAAGACTTAATTTTGTACCACATAAAGTGATGCCCCAGATTTCCAATGCAGAGAGTATCCGTTAGGTCAGAGCTCTGTGTATGTTTTCATAGGAGCTGGAGAACAGAGTTTTTGGCTATGGCTTGGATGAGTGATCTGTTTGATGAAATGTTTTGAGTACATATGCTGTGGGGCTTTCTCCCTTTCAGTCTTCTTCCCAGAAAAAGGAGCCACAGGGAATGAAACACCTCTGGCATCCTGCCAGCCTCTACTCCCGAGCCTCCTGTTCTGATCCCATGTAAGCCAGATTCTCCTTGAAGTTACACTTGAGTAATTCCACTGAAACAAGTAAGATTTTTACAGTGTGATCAAGAAGAAAACTTTTATTAAAAAAGTTTTAAAAGATATACTTAGTTCTCTTTTTTCTTTTCTTTTTCTTTTTTTTTTTTCTGGCAAGAGATGTATTTAGAGCATTCTCCTTCCTTCTTGCTCTCTTGTGGGTGTACCTCTTGTGAAACTTTTCATTGTTGGAAGCATCAGTTAAAAGGACAAAAAGAGACAAGCTGAATGACACATTTTTTTTTTTTCTTAAAAGCTTTCCTCTGTAGAAGAGCTTGCAAAAAGTATAGAGAGAACTTGGGAATGTAATGCTGCCTTTAGACACGTGTAATTCTAAAGTTAAGGTACGGGTGCCTTTAGGATGTCAGCCTAAAAATAAATGGCATTTCTATCAGAGTACCAAAGGGAATATTAACTGTTCCTTAGGGATGGAGACCTAAGATACAGAGTAATTAAATGATACGACCCTAGTCCACACACATGCATATATACACAGACACACAATCAGAGAGAGCTTTGATCCCCAAGCCACAGGTTAGTACATTGGCACTAGCAAGTCTTTATCTGTGGTTAGTCTGCTGCTAATAGGAGTAGGCCAAACTACCAATTTCCATCCAGAAGTCTGTAGGAGGCCAGTGTTATCTTGAGCTAAATGGCTGTATTTGATCTTTAATTGCAAAGAAGGGTTTTGACATCATGTTGACCAAAAGCATCTCACCAGCAGAAGATACCTTGCACAGAGACTATGTCTCCATTACAGCCCAGCAGGAGCCAAGTAGTTTCTGTTTAGCTGATTATAATGACAGCAACAAGAAATTCAGCTGGCTATCATCATCTGAATTCTTATACAGGACCCTGCTTGGGTTTGTTGAAGGCTGCAGTGTGGCAGTCACACTGTTATCAGAGCCTAAGATAACTAAGCACAGTAGAAGAAAGCAGCAATTACTCACGAACCAAACCAGCAAGGACAGGGAAGTTGTGCACCCTTGTTACATTCCCATATTCATTAGATAATTTCTCTTTTTTATTGTTAATTTTATGTCAGAGTTTTACAGCTCTCTAAGTGCATAATATTGACCATGTAATGGTTCATTTAATTTAGAATAAAATCTATAATTTGCTGACATGTAACCAAGTCTCTGAACTGTCATGTTGCAGCAAAGTCAATCTTTCCTTGCTGTCTGGTGTTTAAGAGATACAAACCACAGGTAACCATCAGCCTTCTTGATTCTTAATGGAAAAAGGAATGACATGGGAAGATACCACATTCAGGAAAAGCAAACTCTCTTTCCTTAAAATGTTGTGCCAGTGACTTTCTTTTACTTCTCAAAGTTAATCCACCTTGAAAAAGTAAGATTATTTTTTTAAAAGGATCTAAAAGTATTTCTCCATAGTTTGACCTCAACTTGGCACTGTATTTAATAGTTGAAACTCAATGGAGAGTAGAAACAGCTCCTTTCAATAGAAGTATCTTCTGAGTGAAAAGTACAGTGGGGCGTATCTTTAGCAGCTGAGCCATGTCACACTTCACCCCAAAACTTCTCTCACCAAGAAAGTTTGCCTCTGGCTGTCTCCTTTGCTTTCTACCTGGTGCTGACATGTTCTGTGTTCTTCCATGAACTGAACTCTTCATACTCCTCATTATTCATCTGTGAAATTGTCTTAAAAAAACAGCATTAAGAGGACACCAAGACTGTATAGTCAAGTGCTCCATGTGTAAGATATGCTCTGAGTTCTCTTTAACTAACCAATCTTAATTCAGTCCCCTTATACATATGAATTTTTAATAAAAAAAAAAATTACATTCCCCTCCTGCTACAGGATCTTATCTGAAGGGGGTCTTATGAGGAAAAGTATTCACCATGAACATCACCTCTAATTCTTCCAGTAATGAGAATATCGTTGTTCTCCAGATAAAAAGCTGTGAAGCATTAGATATGAGCTATCATTACTGCATAGACATGCAGTCTTATTACTGTACTGGAATATGTTTCTTTTTCTATCACCTGTAACCCTCTATTTAATATTTCACTGGATCTCCAGAGAGGGCTCCTTTTCAGGCTTAGATAGAGACTCTATACCAGCAGAGCAGCACTAATTGGGAGATGACAAATGTTTGCTGTTGGACCTCTGAAGATGGTTGTGATCCTGGATCCCAGCTGTCTTCTAAGGATGACCAATTTTTTAGGCTGACTCAGAGAATTAAATGCATGACTAATATTCTCCTCATTCAGCCTCTATTCTTTCCTCCTATAACTGCAGATCTCTGAACTTTTCCCTTGTTGTGTTGTTCAAGGATTTTCTATTCTCTTTGCTTAGGAATCATGAAGTTAAGTCAACTGAATATTTGGTCTCTTCCAAGAATCACAATGGGGATCTGTCCTTCAAAATACCAGTAGAAATTCCCTTACAACAGGGAAAAGTGTTCAGCCACACACATGACACACTGCATAAGCAGATCAAACAGTCAAAGTATTTGAGCTGAAGAAGACAGACAGTGAGTTCATGCCCAATGCTTTGGGCAGATTAGCTCCTGCTTTGAGGAACAGAGCCTGAACACCTGCCTGTAATATCAGGGATATAGTCCCATAGACATAAAGCATAACCTCACTGCTTCTCTGTTTGGCAGCCCTCTTTCCACCCTAGATACAGCTGTTACCTTTTAAAGTTGGTGAATCAATAGGGAAATAGCCCAGTCTCATCAAATGTCTGTGAACATCACTGGGCTGGCATCCTCAGGACAGTGTTCAGCCTGTGCAGGGCCCCAGCCCAGATCTGGAAGTATTTCCTCAGGGAAGAGGGGAAGTACTCTGTCCTCAACCTCTCTCTCCAGAGCATTAGTGAGCATACCAGTGTGCCTGTGGAGTTTGTGTACCTCTTCTACCAAGAGCTACTCAAACACTCATTTCCTTACTAGGCACCACAGCCATTTTCCCCACTGATTTGCAACAGACTCCAAAGAGAGCAGGTTAGGGAAGCTCCTCATGTCTGCTGACAACCTACTAGCAGCCCACTGTCCTGCAAGATCCTTGTGTCATGCTCCCCACCAGCCATGTACACACCAAGGGATATCTTCCTTGGATATTACTGGGTGAACGTCAGATGCTTGAAAAGACCCTGTAAATAGTTTATGGGAATAAAAGAAGGGGACTCAGCTCTTCAAATAAAATAGCCACTTAAGGGAATTAAATTGTTCATTAATTTATTTCAGGTCAAACCGTTATACAAGTTTATGCACTTATTTTGCCTCACAGAATCTTTTCAAGCATCATCAGTTCTCATCTAACAGGAGGCACATTTCCACTGGTGCTGGAAATCCCCTCACAGCTGCACCAAAACATTCACAAACCATAACTGATCTTACACAGCACTCTCCACCCACATCCAATACTTGCGATAGTCATCAGCTCCTGATCATTTTCCATTTCTGCTGCTTGTTATGTTTAGATTTCTTCTCCAGAGGTACCAGAGCATCCATGTGCAGCAGGCACTGGTCTGAGCTGAAGTGCTCTGTAGGCAAGACCAGCCTGAGGCCCAGCAAAGGAGGAAACTCATCTGAAAGTCCACCCACCACAGGCACCCTGCAGACTTGCTTGCTTCATGGTGACAAGCAAAAAGGGATGAAAGCAGCTCTCAGGTCCTCCAAGCTGCAACCTTTCTTTTCCCTGTGAAAGTCACTGCCTAGTTCTTAAAATCAGATGGACTTCAATGTCCTGACACATCCCTTCTAGCAAACCCTGCTTAATGTACAAACCCCTTACACCAGCATTCTGAGAACATTTTCCAATAAAATAAATCAAATAAAAATAGAGAGAAATTTCCTACTGATAAAATTGGCACAGCCTGTCAGTGCTGCTGTCCTAAAACAATCAGTCATACCTGGAAGCTAAGCTCCCATGAAAGGCAATTGCATCTTCATGCTGGTAATGTTTTTTGTCACTGCAGTATGTCTTTAAGGTACCTCTGGCCCAAGTATGGCTACTTTAACATAATCTCTTCTGATAGCAAATAGAAATTTTAGCTGTAGTCAAAAAGTCTTGACAGCATTGCTTTCAACTTTGTACTGTCCATATTAAGTATATAAGCAGAAAAATATCATGAACAATACATCAGCTGGCTTCTATTGTCACGAAGAATTCCAAAAGGACACTACTACTTTCTGATGACTCCATCATTAAATCCAGCTACCCTGGAGCATGATTAGTGCAAACAGAGGCAAGACAACACTGAGGATAACAAAATGAACTAGCAATATCTACTCTCAGTAATTCTGAGTCATCACTGATTATCTGGTGCATGATCAAGGAAGGAAACAAGCAAAAGTTGCTTGTTGATTTATGCACCAGATGCAATACAGTACTCCAGATACTCTGCCAAATTTAGGCTGGTGTGACTACATTGTCCTCAGAACTGACTACAATGGTTTTACATCAAGGAATAATTTGGATTAGCTTGTATTAAGAAATTGCCAAAAGGAAACAAGATTAAAAACTGGGAAAGGCATTACTTTGATTTGGTTTGTGATGTGACATTTTATATGTTCCCTTGGAAACAGTTTGGTGTTTGACATCTGATGCTTTTTAAATACATTGCTGTGTTTGTAGCATTTTGAGAGAAAACCTGTAATCTTCACAACCCCTTTAATGTACCACAGTGAGAACTGACTGTAGCAATAAATCATAACTCATCTTATTCTATTCTCATTGATTTTGGTGGAATAACAGCTTTGCCCAAAGGAATAAAACTGTGTGAATAGTTTGTTAGTTTCCCATCACCTCTTTCTCAATTGATTACTACTTTTCTTTCTCCTTTCATGACTGGTCATGGAATGTAATTCAGTGAATAATTCTGGTGAAGGATTCATGTTCTTTTCATTATATATGAGAAAACTCATTGTGTTTCATCTGCAAGGAGATTGTCAGGGGTTACATTTTACCAAATATTTAGTCAACATGATAATGGCCTTGTCTCCTGATTGGCTGAGAATAATGTATCATTTTTTACTTTCAGGTATAAATATTTCCAATCTACTTGCTGGGAGGCTCTATGTATATGTAGTGCTCCAGGGACACAGACCATCAAATGGCATAGCTGCTCCTCAAATTAACTTTTCTTGGACATCTTTAGTTTGACCCTGTCATCCATGTCACAGCTCTGTACTCAGATATTCCAGGGAACTAGGAAATACCAGGGTGCAATAACAGAATTTTGCATCTGAAGTAATTTTCACAGCAGTGAAGAGTGATGCAAAAAGTTGAGCTAAATGCCATGTCTACCACAATAAGCTAACTTTAATTTTCTACACAATTTGGTTTTTCAGTTTACTGGACCTAGTACTCTGGCACAGAAAGATAGACTATTGGAAAATAGGCTCTGGCAACCAATGAGGATGCCAAAGACATTTGATTACGTTTCTATTTTAGGAGGGATATTCTCTGGGAAATCAAGTCTCACTGCTAGTTAGAGATTGATACAAGTGTATCAGCTGAGGAGAGGTTTAGGTAACATTTCAACTGAACAGCTGCTAGTGGTAAAATGACCCCTGATTTTAAAGAAATAATTGCTACATCCAGCTTAGACTTAAAAATGGAGAAAAAATGAATCTCACAGAGCATGGCAAAAGAAATATTATTTGGGATTTCATTGGGAAACAGCAAGGAGAAAACTTGTTGCCCTGTGGCAGTCAGGGATCTCAAAAACCTGAATCAGAAAGACTGCAAACATTGGTATGAGGAAGCAGCAACAGCAGCAATTCTGAGTAAACCTGCATCTCCTGGATGGGGAAGGGGAGAGGAGGTATCTAGTACCTCACTCTTCCCCATTTTCTACAGCCTGTCACAAACGCTTTTTCTGCTGATCCAGATAAATCAATTTAGTTCAAATGAAAATGAAGCTTTAAGAGGTGAGCATAGTCTGCTTACCAGTTACAGCCCCAGATCAATGCCATAGGAAAGTCTTCATCAGGGTGAAATCTGTCTCATGGAGCCTATGATTCACCAGGGACTAAACTGACATGAACAGTACCCTAAAAGTATTCCATTTCACTCGGGTGTTAAGCAGGAGGTGAGAGGTTAAGAGGAACATTTACAAAGCAGAGCAGAAGATTTAGTGGTGGAACTTGTATTGACATTAGCTCCCAGATGTTGCTTTGAAAAGTTACCACCTAAGTGCTACCTTAAATCCATAATGCAGTAATGGTATTAAATAGGGCAAGGACATTAAAGCACTGTCTTAAATCTTGGGTTGCCATAATGCTATTAAATAGGATGATAGCAAATCTAGCACTTGGTCTTGATTAATTATGGGAGAGAGATATGCTGGACTGACCAGCACTGTCATAGGCAAATTGCTTATTAAAAAGGTTATGCTTTTTTCTTTTCCTTCCTAAATACCTCTTAAATGCTTCATCAGCTCCACCTGAACAGAAAGAGGGTACATCACTGAGGTCACCTGCAGGTGAGTGTTCCCTCAGGACAGCCTGCAGACTTTACTGCTAGCTATGCCAGAAAAGCAGAACCAATCTTCTTAATACCCTAAGGGTGGCACAAGGCAAAAGGCATTCCCTTTTCACCAAGCAATGCTTTATATTTTTAAATTGCATCTATTTTGTAAGGTGAGAAGCAGATACCCCCTCTGATGTGTTTTGCAACAGCAGGTGCGAGTCAGGAGATGCCTTGCTGAACAGACCCAAGCATCTGCTTTTGTTTTGTCTTTTGCTAATGACTGTCCATCAGTAAACCCTTTTGCTTTATGATGGAGAGATGAAGGGCTTCAAAAACAGATTGAGAAACACTGGCATAAAGTTGCTCCTCAGGATCGTGGGTTATTTTGCTCACACCAGCCAGAAAACTGGTTGCTGAGAGTAAAAGAATTAGTGGTCTGAAGTGGCAACCTCACCTTGATCACATGTGATCTACTCCATGGCTCAGCTGGCATTGGACTTCTGCCTGAAGCAGATCAAGAAACCTTCCGGGAGCCTGCTGAGCATGTAGAGATTTGATGTTCCAGAAGAAAGCCTGTTTGGCCCTGTCCAGTAATGCTGGTGTCTCCGTAAGCTGATGGAGGCTCTTGGGAAGTAATGTGACCCAAAGGAGGTTTGCAAGCACCCCAGTCCCAAAGCTGACCAGGGAGGGTAAAGGCTGCTTGACTACAGGGATTATCCAGTGTGGTTTCTGGCATTTCTGGATCCTCATCAGTAATGGAGATCTGGAAGCAGAAGGAAACCAGGCTCACATTCATCCCATGATGCTGGACAACCACATTTTTCTTTTTTCTATTTTCTTTCTGCCTTCTCTCCTTCAGTCAAGTTTGCCTGAAGAAGGATGCCAATGTTCTTAGATGCTGTTTTCACAAAGCGGATCTGAGCTGCTAAACTGATTCGACTATTTAGAAAAAGTTGGGATTTTTTTTTTCCCTGAGAAATGCAATTAAGATTTGTTTGAAGCTTCTGAAGCTTAATGAACCATGGCTATGCCTGTAGCTTTTTCACATTTGAAAACTTTTGTTGCTAATTAACTTCATTAATAGTACTTAGAGGCACACTGGCCAATATTTACTGAGTGCTGGCATTACTGCAAAGTGCCAATGGACTCAGTGGCTCAGCAAATGGATTCCCTACAGAAAACTCTGCCAGAGTTGAACTCATCGTGGTCAGATTGTTTCTCCTTTGTGAAAAAATAAAAACCTTATTGATGCTGTTGTTTAAAAAACCATAATGATGTTAGATGAATAGAAGGAACTTCCTAATCCTGCTGTGGCTGTTATTGATAGCTACATTCCCACAATGAATTCTCAGCACGCACAGAACGCTCGCTGCAGGATCACAGCCTCAAGCTGAACACGGCTGCACAAGAGCAATCTTGACTCTGCATAGACATTTCAGTGCTCAAAGGAAGATGCTGCAGAAACATCTGTTCCCAAATATACCCATGGACTGAGATGTGCTTGGAGGCACCGAGGGACATCACTGGGGAGGCTGACATGGCTTTTGATGCCTGGCCTATTTTGGTCCACCTGTATGACCTTGGCACCAGTCTGGCAAAAGTTTTGACACCTTGGGCAGTCACTGAGTTCATCTCCCGTGTAGAGTGGGATGGTGGTTTTTAATGAGACCACCTTCCATGAAGAGGGATTTGCATGAGACTCATCTTTCTGTTACAGCAGTGCCCTGTGGAAGCGCAGAGAGGTTTCTTAGGCACAACTAGCTGAAGTCCAGCATGAAATCTAGCTAATTGGACATCACTGTATCAACTATTTGATCTCCTGTAAAGCCACAGATCTGTCACCACTACAAGAAAAGTAGCTTGAAGTATTTCTGCCAAAGATTTTCACAAACTTCCCCCACTCTTTGCCTGTTTTTTTCTCATCTTTTACCTCTTTAACCTCTCATTTACAGCACATCTTTCAGGGGACACTGTTGAACTATCCACTATATATCTTAAATATATACACCTAAGTTGGTATAAATATGAGAATCTATTAGTCTCTTTGACTTACATTTCTAGTCAGTCTATATAGTTTACTGTGTTCTATGAAGGGACTCCAAGACGAAAAAAGTTTAAATTATGCTTTCTTTTCAGTATCAGAAAACCATTTATTTTAGTATGATGGTTCCAAGATCTTTCTCTCCAGACCTTTTTTCTTTTACTCCACTGACAGGATTTCACTACATTCACAAAGCTGTTGGGAAAAAATTTGCTGAAGTCCCCTGGGAACAGAATCCTCTTCTTCTAGCTTTGCTGCAGCTCTTCTCTCTTTTTGACATGAAAGTCCAAATCACAAGGGATTGCTGAGATGGTGGGGGCATCTAGAAAAGGAGCATCAAAAAGCGATAGCTGAGGAATTCATCCCCTGCTATTGTGAACGGCTATATTTCTCTCAAGAATTATTTTTCCTTTTTTTCCTGACCATGATGGTGGGATGTAGGAGAAAGCTAGAAAGACAGGGAAAAAGGTCTTCTTGGGTGCCATGGTTTTCAAGCATTGCTGAGGGTCCCTGGGTGCTGTGTGTGCTGATGTGGAGGAGGTTTGGCTCAGTTTCTCAATCTCGCATGTCTTCAGCAGATGATAATTTTCCTGTGCCTGCAAGGCCATGCCGACATTGCCCAAGGTCCCTTTACACGCTACTGCCTGTCACTGTAGTGGAATCATATTCAACTTCTGCATAAAAAGCAGAATAGGTCTGTGCACAAAATGGATGGCTGGAACTCGAGAGCAATATTTCTCTAAGGTTTGCATCAGGTACAGACACCCCATTTTCATTCTTCCTCTTAATGTATTTATTCTGAAAAAAGGTAAGGATTTCAGATTTTTTTTTTCCCCCTGCATGCAAGACCTCACGGAAAAAATATGTCTGGTACTTTAATTAATAACTTAAAACACAGAATTCATGGTTGTACTTTCTTAGATGAGAAGGGAAAGATCGGTATTAAATATGGCTTTAAATAATCCAAAAGGTATGTGGAAGGAAGACAGGAACTTAGGGAAATGACAGTGCTTTAATATAATGAATCAAAAAGACTGAAGAAGAGTCCTTACGAAAAAAAAACAAAAGGAGGAGACACGAACTGCCATCTTGGGGCCTACTTCTGCTTCTACCTAATTGGCACCAACTCCCAGAAACCTGACTCTTCTATGAGCAGGATTAGACCACTGCTGTCAATATGAAATGAAAAAGAAGATGAGTTGCTGCAATTAAAAGGGCTGAAGAGGTGCTTGATGTAAACAGTAGCAAGACTTTTGGCATACTCTTACGGCCAACCTCTGCAGGCCTTAAGGGTCTACAGCTTTGGAATGGTTTAGCCATCTCTAAAGGGCTGTAGAGGTTTATCCACTTCAGCTTTCTAAGCCTTTAGTGCCAAATCCTGGTCCCTTGTAAGTCTTCAACAAAATCACCAGTGGTTTCAATGGGCGCAGGATCGGGTCCCTGGAGCACTTTAAGTAATTTAAACCACCCTAAATCCTCGAAGCAGCTTAAGTGATAAGCTACTTGTTCCAGAGTTTTCAGCTCACAGACCCAGCTTGTAAAATACTCCAGGCAGCTCATCATGTACTTGACTGTGAGCACATACAGATGCATCTGCTTTAAAATGCAGAGATAACATGAGAGCCTCCATTATCAAACTCTCTTAAGTGTTTTACTTCTAGAGAAGGTGGGACACCGCTATTTTTTAAATGTAGAATATAGCAATTTTCAGGAGCTATCAGGTGAGATGCAGTTCCCTGAGGTCAGGTAGGAGAGATGGTGCTGAAGGCTCTGGGTTCTGACCCTGATGATGAAGCCACTGGCTGCTGCATTCCCAACAAGCCTCTGCCCCACAGGAGCACCAGAGACTCTTTAATGTACTCTGGTTTTGAGTGACAATCAGAAAATAAAATACCTCAGAATTATGTCACAAAAAACTTTTGTAAAAAAGTCTTTTTGCATTTTTTGACCCTGTAAGGGATCCTGTGTCCTTGAAACTGACCTGGAAAATTCCAAGTGAAAAATGCCCTGCAAAGTTCCCCTGAACTTTGCTGATAGCCCTGGTGTAACAGATAAGGGAGGGGGAGTTCCCCCACTCCCTTCCAGTGTGGGTACTTCTGGGTCAGAATGCAGCCTCACTGTAGGAGGGAGGTGGAGTTGAAGTTGCCATCACCAAAGTGGTATGCCTATAAGAATTATGCTTCTTTTACAACTGGGACTATTTCCAGGGATTTCTTCATCACTCTCAACGGCATCAAGATCTGATGAAAAACAATGGCAAAATCATAACTGCTTCAGTGTCATTCCAGCAGGAACCAAAGTTGTAGTAATAAGATCCTCTATTTTCCAGGAGAACAGGGGCACTTCCAACATCTCCCTGATCTTGTGGGTTTGGAGGAATAACAGGACCCTCTGGGAAATCCTTGTGGTTTGTGGGGACTTATCAACCCTGGTTATTAACATTTATCTGACTGAGCATCCTCACTTCTGAATGAAGTTTGACATTGAGTGTATGGTGGAAGAACTAAATGTCTCAGTGGCAGGTGGTAGATGAGTACCTGTCAGACTGTGGGCAGCAGTGGCATTTTCAGGTCACTTTCCACATCACAGGGAGAGGTGCTGCTTCTCCCACACCTTAATACAACATGTCATGATGCCTTCATGTCTGTGTTGGAGGTTTCAAGGGAGCTGCAGCTCTTCCTGAATGTCCCCAAAAATGCACAGAGAAGGAAGGAGAGAGCAACAGAGCTCACTAGCAACAGTTAGAGACAAAGCCACAAATCTTTCTGAAAGCTGATGATAAACATCAGAGCCTGCAGGTTAGAGAAAGGTGAGCAGCACAGGCATTGCCCTTTTCTCAAGCCCTGGGAAAGAAAGGGGTCAGGCACTGCATGGACAAAAGCATATTTCAGTCTGCAGAAGCTCCAGCCACTTTGAAAGTCCTGGCAGATCACACCAAGTGGTGGTTTGGGCCAGACTGCTGCAAACAGGGAGGGAGTGAAGCAGGACAAAAATTTCACTGCTTTCCCAGCCTTTCATTTGCATGAGAGCACCTGTTTCACACTTGTCTTTTCATCTATTTTTTTGCACAGCTGCAAATCAAGGATATTTTAGGGAACTTACTAAGTCTTGCTGAAATCACAGCAGTTTGCTACTTAAAGTATAATGGCAGAGACTGAGATGTTGTCTGAGACTTTAGCCCAACTGTCTCCCTGGAGATGGATGTCGCCCTTCCCTGCAGGCAATTCAGTGTTCCTACAGTAACACGGGAGGCTCTGATGGTGTCTGGCTTACATCTGAGTAAGTTCCAGGAGCAGATAGAGATACAGGGACTGTAGCACTCTGTTGGTTACCACAGTATGAAATCTTTGCTGTATCTGCTGTATAGCACCATTGCTAATCACTGTCTCGACGTTTCTTTCATCTTCTAGACCCTCTCTTCTCTGGTAGTCCAAGCTTCCTTCTTCCTCTGACTCTACTAACTTGAAGACATTATACATTTTTGTTCCAGTTTTGCATACTCTTCTTCTGCTTCTTTATTATCCCCCTCTTTCCTTCCTATTGTGCTCATCACCTCCTGCCTTTTCCTGCTTCCTGCCCTCCTCTGTCTTCATCAGGCCTCCCCTTTTCAAACTCTCTTGGTTGTTTCTAAATAATTGTGATATATTGAATTACAGCTGCAGACTGGAACCTGGGACAGCTGGGTCTGATTCCTGCCACTGTTCATGAGCTTTTTGTGACTCAGCTCTTCCTGACACTCCTTCCCCATCTATAAACTAAAGCTGGAAAAAAAAAATAGAGACAGTGTGTCCCTTTGAATCAGGGCACCGTATAAATGCAAGGTATGATTGTCATTAACCCTTTCTGTGAGAAGTTTGGCCAGATTTTCTGGTGGAGGCCACTGGCTGCCCTTCTTGGCTGTCACTCACCTTTCTCATGAGAAATTTTACTGAATTTATTTTTCCCTTTTCCCTCCTAGGCTATGGTGTGCTTGGCGCAGGAGCTGCAATCCATGCAGCATTATTATTAGGCAATAAACAATGCCAGTGAATGATTAAAACCCAGGCAGAGCTGCTGATATTGACTTTTTTTTTAAGCTCTGTAAAGAATTGCACAGAATTTCTTTAATGGGCATTACTAGGTTATCCATGGGGAATCTTCAAAATACCTCTGCAAGATGCAAATAGAGAAACTTTTGATTTGCAGAGGCTCTTTTGGGGACCCATGCCCTGAGCTGCCACTGCCAGCAGCATTGGTAGGGACAAAGCATTGGCTCCACGGATATAATTTCTATCCTATAATGAGAACAATACTACTATGCTGGGAAGAGCAGAGTGAAGCCTGCAGAGAGGATTCAGGAACAGACTGTGCAGACACTGATGGATGTTGGTAATATTTTTTGCCCTTTTCCCTGAAGTTTCATATGCTGAACAGCTTCTGGCAGAGTGCTTCTTCCTCTCCTGCCTACTTTCCAGTCCCAGCATCCTCCTTATTTTCCTGCCTTCAAGTTAAACCATCCCTGTTGGCATGATGTTCACACCATTCCACCAGGTAGCCTTTCACCATTTAAGCTCACAGCCTTTCACAAGTTGATAACCTCCACCAAAAAGCTGATAAGTAGAGGGGACTTTTTAACCACCACTGTTATTTCCATAGCAGTTGTCTAAGGGAGGGTGCCTCTTACCATCAGACTCTTGTCCCTAAAAGCTAAAACAACCAAAAAACTTACCCCCTCCCAAATAACACAAAAAAGACATTGCATTCAGACATTCTTTGTTCAGATTAATTTACATGTATTTTTGTGTACAGATAAAGAAATATTACAGGAAAATGCCCAAGGTGTATATGGGAATTGGATTCCCAGTCCTTATTAGAAGTCAGCAAAATTGGTGCCTAAAAGTGGTTTGTCTCTTTGAAAAAATTCTCCTTTTGATTTTAGGAGAAGGCAAAAATGAATGGCTCCTCCTGCACTGAAATTTCTCAGTGAAGACAGAAGACAAGCAGCTTTCAACACACCTTTGCAACTTCGGAACATTTGACTTAAACTCAGAAACCAAATCCCAATTTAACAGTCCTCCAAGCCCACCTTAGAAAAACACTCAGAAGCTGCCTCTGCACACATAAACCTCTCATCCTGCACAGCTTTTAGAATTGAAAATTTAATGCACTGGAAAGCAACGATCCTCTGGGTGTTGGATGTAATCTCCTGAATGCCGTCCTTTGCTCTGATAAATGGTAAAAAATAAAAATAAGCTCCTTTGCAGAACAAGATATCTGAAAAGCAGGCCTAAAACCCACAGTGCAAGCAGTGCCAGTGAGAATTTCAGTTATCCATGTGTGGAGAGAGAAGCAGAAAAACTGGAGAAGTGAAGCAGCAGATGCCCTCGTCACCTTGCGAGAGCTCACCAGGGGAGAAGGAGAGAGACCTGAGTGACACATCTTGTGACCCGAGACACTTTTAGTTCCCATGGGTCACTTGAAAAGAGCCCTTTTGTAAAGTGGAGTTAATTTAATTATTCTTGAAACAAATCAAAAGAAAAAACACTACCAGTTACACTGCTTTTAAACAAGAATAGCTACTAAGTAATTCTGTAGATTTCAATGGGCCAAGATTTAGCATCCTTTATAGGCCCATCTGCCTAAAGGCCTAGTATCTTATCTGATCATTTCCATGGCAACAGCTCTGGGATTAGAAAAGGATGAATGTTTAGGAATAGTTGCTGGAATTTCATGGAAGATGATGAATTGAGGATTACTTCACTACCTACGTGTTACCATGGAAATGCACATTTACAAATTGCCTAGGATTTAAAACACCACCATTATTAGTATAAATTTGTGCTGCTTTTTTAAAGAGCTGCAAGAAGAGAAGGTACCTCTCTTGTTTCACACCTCTCTGCCCCACTGAGTATATACACAGTGCATAACTAGAGTAGGGCTGGCTATTGAAGGGGAAACAATTAACAGGTCTTAGACCCAACAGTCTCTTACCAGACAACCTCCCAAATGAAAACCAGGTATTGAAAACAGTTAAAAATTACAACAAACATTAATAATAATAAAGTACTTTGCAGACAAACCCACCAATGAGACTGAAATACCTCTCTCAATATATCTATATTTAATGGAATGTGATAAGTAGATGAATGAGTTGAAATACCACACGTCTTAAAGACTGAATGGGATCTTCCCCATCATCCAAACCTCAGGCCATTTTTAACACTTCATTGCTTTAGTGAAATTCTTAGTTTAATAGTGAAACAAATCAGTGTGGAATTTATTTATTTTTTTTGT
This sequence comes from Megaceryle torquata, assembly GCA_024611175.1. NCBI lineage: Eukaryota > Metazoa > Chordata > Aves > Coraciiformes > Cerylidae > Megaceryle > Megaceryle torquata. The sequence continues at coordinate 24,768 of JANIJG010016440.1, forward strand.
AAACTATTCATAAAATACTCCATATTGCAGTAACCTGCTATGCCCTACCCCCAGGATGGAAATAAGACTTGAGACTAACTCTTAGCAAAGCCTTAGAAAATAGGCAATTCTATCTTTAAAGCCCAGACCAAAAGAAGGCACAAATAATCCCCACTCATACAGAAACCATGAAAATTCAGAGGGTTAGATAAATAACTGCTGGAAATTCTTTCATCACAGACACACCTACTCTTCAGTAAAGCCCAAGGAAGCATTTTACAGTACAAAACCCAGCAAATATCATAATAAACAAAGTAGAATGACATAACTGAAAGAAGGATATTGTAGCTGAACTGCAAATTTCATCTAAAGGGCCTGGAGCACCTCTGAAACAAAAAATGAAGATTTGCAGCATCTTGAAAGGTAGTATTAATGTCATTTTTTTTTTATATCAGGAAACTGAGTCCAGAGAATGTACCCCAAGGGTCTGAGCAGCCTGGCTGAGGATATGGATTCAGCCTGCCATTATGCAAAACAAACTAGTAGTTGCTGGTTATAAGTCTTCAATAAGGGATGTGTGTCATAATGATATAATAAGTGATGTACATGTTAGGACTTCCTTGGGCAAGCAGCAAAGGTGTCCTCTAGGGAGCCGATTGGCTGAGACAGCTCCAAAATGAATTCATCAGCACTGACAGTCCCATCAGTACAGAATCTGTATTTAGACTGACATCCTCACTCCCTGGAAGTAGGCAACCTACACCAGGGCAAGGTCTTTCTAAGCGAGGCCAACTTCCATTCATCCAGCCACTGCCTTGTACTTCATGGCCCTTTATAGAACTTGGGCTTGCTGCAAATGCATCACAATGATGCCAATAGGCTGTGCTTGTTGTCTCCGTGACATGGAAATGGGATGGAAGGACATTGGTTTCCCTGAGGAAAGCAGAAGTGGCACATGTATGCACAGCCTCTGCACAGTCATGCCTGTGCTACTCTTTTGGTATTAGTAGAAACCAGTCAAACCTTAAGGACATAGTGACTCTGAGGACACACTGCCCACCTGACCTTCCCACAACAGGGTGAAGCACTCAGTGGTGGGCCCAGGCCTCAAATTAGCCATCTTTTTGGAAGCTGTCATGGTGTGGATCTTGTCCCTCCTTCACACTAGAAAGAAAAAATAATCCTTGCTAATGCAGCATCTTTCCAGAGTGCAGCATCCTTCCCAGCCCACCAGCGTGTGGCAGGGAGCCTCCTCATCCTTAGGTCTAGGGACACATTTGGGTGTTGGCAGAAAGCCAGCTCAAGGCTTGGCATTACTCATGGGGGGCTTGCTGAGGAGTACAGAAGGCAGTTGGTGCTGTGTGGGTGGGGAATTGGCTCCCAAAGTCACACGTTGTCACGCCACTCAGCCTGCAGTAGCTGATAGTGTTCTCCAGATCCCCAACCTCCCAAGCACAAAACTTCCCCAAAAGCCAGGGGTAAAGCAGCAGACAGCAAATCAATATGGGAAAGTAAATATTTCCATGCTAGTTGTGATCTCCTTAGAGGCACCCAGGCAGCTGTCCCTTGTTGTATCCCTATCCCATGGAGGGCATGTGGCCAGATGTTGAGAAGTTCACAGGGCACCCTGCACCCGCTTGAGGACCACCAGCTGTACACACAGCAGCTTTGGGGCAAGGGCTGCCCTTGCATCTTGTTCTCCCCTCACACACATAATAGGCTTCCAAATTAACAAAAGCTGATTAATTAACCAGATTGCATTACACCCAGTGACATAATGTACAATAACTTGCTTTTAATATTGTCCCTCCCCACCTCTTGCTTGCAGACTTCTTGCTTTCTTAAACCACCTCTGTTTTCTTTCACATGATTTTGTTTTTACATCAGAAAGGAATTCTGGGCTGTGTCTCACAAAAACAGGGGGCAGACCCCCCTGCTTGCCTGGAAGCCCTGCTCCCCTCTGGTCAGTGTCCTGCAGAGTTTCTCACGAGCAATTCGGAAATACCTGGAGCAGTCAGAGCTGCAAGAAAGAGGGAAGGAAGCACAGCACCTTCCCAATGGTGAGAAAATCAGAAGAGAATCAGCTGTTTGGAAAACCTCCACCCTTTCCTCTGAGATAAGCTCCACTGCTGGACATAAAACCAGAGACAATGAAGGAAAACAGCCTGGGTGGGGTGAAGTTTCCATCTCAATCTCCCTTTCAGCTCTGATCTTTGAGAATAGGATTTCCAAAGGCTGTGAGCCCCTGGCCAGCTTCACTGCCCCATTTTTGTATACTTAGAAATATCCCTGGTGCACAGGAGTGAGTGTGTTACCCTGAGCCCAGCCAGCCAACAGCACACAGAGAATCCGCACACTGCCACCTCTTTCAAAACAACTGCACATGCTTGCTCAGAGGAGGAACTTCAGGTGTTCAGAGGGTGAGAAAATCCCTGCAGTGATGTGGTTTTACCCATGGAAATGGGTGGCTGCCCAACACTGCCACCCACTGCCTGGGGGAAATGGGAGCAAGCATTAGGACAAGTTACTTGCACACTTCTGAACTGCCAGATCTATTTTTGGCTGCCACAAGCTGGAATGAGTGCAGTAAAAAAAAAAAAGGACTTATTAAAGCTCAAGCAATGATATTTTTCTAGTTTTCTTAGCAGTTTGTTGACAGTGTTTAGCTGCTGAAGTTTAAATATTGCAAAGTAATAAAAAAGGCTATTTTGGAGGATGGGGGCAGCCAACAGCTTGAATAGCCTTTTCTTCCAGTCCTGCACAGATAAAGCACTTGTAACTTTCCACACAGAAGGAAACAAATGGATTTCAGTTACCAAAAATATTAGCTTTGAAATCAGTGAAAGCAAAACAGGAGTCCAGCCTTAAGGACAAAGGTGCTTCTTTGTTAAGAGCAGAGGTTTGGGTGCAGCCTGCACCCAACCCTGATGTCTGCCAAAGACTTCTTGCAGTCTTGAGCAGGGCCCTTCATCAGAGCATGCCACACTGTGTGGCTTGTAACACAGGAACAGTCACAATTTTGCATCTGCCTTTTGCAGTGCAGCTGGACATGCTTTGCAGGACCATCTCTCCCCATGAGACTAGCACAACAGGAGCTGACCTCAGTGTCATACCATGAGGTAGCCAATCATCCCTTAGTTACATGAAGGAAAATAAACAAACCTCTTAAATTTTTTTCTGCAAGTTGCTCCGTGAAAAGGGCTGGAAAGAAAATACATATTTTTACACGAAGAGAAGGAAATCAAATACTTCTATGATGTTTAACCTTGGGAGATGAAAGAGATGTCTATTTGTTGTCACCTTCCTTAAATCATTATCAGAGCAATTATGTGTGATTTAATAGTTTGCTCTGTTGCAATGCAATCTCCTATGTTGTCTGACATGATATATGGAACTTCAGACCTGGCCCCCATACAGCTTCCTTGAATCTGCTGCATGGGACAGGTGAGAAATATTACAGCAGAGGGAAAAAGCACTGGGTGATACACAAGAATGAGCTGGCTCCTGCAGGTTTCTCCACATGTCCTTAGCAGTCAGCAAATTATCAAGAGGGAGACAAGTTAGCTAGAGTGAAAGAGAAAAATGGCTCTACCACCCTTGGACAACTGGGATCGGGATGCTGTCTGGGCACAGTGCTTCTCCTTATCTGTCCTGTATTTTCGAGTGGCTTCAGAGAGCAATGACTCTGTTGGGCAACTCCCATTGCAGGCAAGGTGTGGAACACAGGGGCTGGTCTCATTGTGGCAAGGAGATGGTCTCCCTCCAGAAAACACTGCACTGGAGAGTTATTTGTGCTATGGAAAAAGAGGGCTAAATGGGCCCGATTTTCACAGGCCAGGAACATGGCTTTTTTTCCAATTCTTAGCACTTTGGGATTTAAAAATAATTCCAGAGTTTTGTGTTTGTTCCTTTGGAGTCCTCAGGATACCATTGCAAGCTTTCCCCCTCAGCCACAAAGGTTCAAAATAGCTCTTCCTTTTCTGAATGTAAGGAGGTGGGATTTTTGTGTATAACTGCAGGAGCCTAATCTCTCAAAACTCAATGCTGCTGCAGACTCTAGCTCTGGTAACCCCAACCCTAGCAAAGGTCCTTAATGGATATGCTGGAGACATCCAACAGTGCAGATCAGACAGGGCTTGGTTTTGGAGCAAGGCAATGAGATTAAATCTCACAACCTTGAGATTTACAACTGCAAGTTTTCTCCCTTTCAAGCACAGACCTTGTACATTCCACTGAAGGTTTCCTATACTAGTAACACTCCTACAGATCTTGGATTACTACTGCAACAGTCACACCACCATAGGCATGGCTCTACAGCAAGTTGCATCCTGAAGTCCTTTACACCCATGCAGAGAATTGCTCACATGTAGACAGTGACATTTTGTCCCTGTGTGACCACATGTGACTATATGAGATCAGGGATACACAAGCTGCTGCAGTCCAAGGACTGCACAGAATTACCCTGTTCACTGATCAAGTATGAAGTCAGCTCACAACTAATGCATAAGTAGAAAATCCCTGTTCAGTTCCTGGGGAGGGCAACAACAGCATGAGAGGATGTGGGGTTCAATGCACCTCCCAGTGAAGCCAAAACACTCTGCAGTTTGCTTTGCCTTGCTCAAGGCAAACTGAAGAAATGAACTGCAGTGATAAGAGCTCCCACTGAACTGAATGGCAAAGCTCTTCATGATATTAGCAATCCCGGATTAAAAAAAAGCAAACAAAACCCCAAAGTCTCACTTTTAAAATTTATTTTTCTTTCTATATCCTTCCAAAATAGCTCTAGGAAGTAGAAGAAACATGACTCAAAGAGACACTTTTCCTCTTAAGGCCTGGCTTCCTTCCTTGAACAGTTGAGAGAAATTTCAGCTCCACATCTCTATAAACATGTGTTTTATTTGTTCTCCTATTGTTAGGAAAATCCCACAAAAAAGCCCAGGGCCTCTACAGCAGACATCCTGGGTCAGGCAGGTCAGTCGCAGAGTACAGGATCTTGTTGCTTTAGGATGCTATTGTATCCAAGAAAGCAGGATGCAAGATCTACCTTGGCCTTTTATTCTGGAAGAGGCAAGGACTCAACAAGATGATGTCCTGGCACAGAAGCTATGTTTAGCCATATAACCCAGCAGAAGCACCATATGTTCCACTCACGTGCGTCATGTTAAGCACTCAACCTGTATTATTTGGCCTGCCAGACAGGCTAGATTGATCTCTGTGGCTGCCCAGTGGCAGCACAGCCTCCATGTGAAATGAGTGCAGGAGCCACATAATACTGGCATTCACAGCTGGAGATGAGCATCCTCTCTGGGATGTATAAACAGCTTCAGTTAGATCCACTGAAGGAAAAACCAAGAGCAGGATTTTAAAACAGAATGAGATTTTAGTACAGTTTTCATTAAGAACCCAATTCAAAGTTTCTTAAATAGACCTGTTTTGGGGTATGGATTTTTTTGGCAGGACAGCTAAAGCCATTTCTGAATCATTACTGAAGTGTTTTCCATTACCAAGGATGACATTTTTGTACCAGAACTCTAGATTTTGGCAAGTGAAAAATTTTGGAAGAAACATTGAAAGCCCTTAAGCAGGGTCTCAGTAGAGCTCAGATGAAGACACAGATAGCATTTCAGCAGGCAGGCAGGATTTCAGCTGCAATTACAAGGATTTCCCATTCCTCTTCCAGACAAGTAACTCTTTTCTCTATTTATTAGTTCTGGTGCCAATTCATCCTCCTGGTCAGGCCAGAAGGCATGTCACATGGGAGCTGGAGCTGCTCTGGAGCAGGCAGCTGGAGGCAGTGGCCAACTCATCTCTGCACTGGGAATCCCCAGCCTTTACATCTTCTGAGACTGAACAAATGTTAGCTTCCACAGGCAGGTTAAATCCTCCGTAAGTTAAAAGGACAAAGAAAATGCTGTTTCAGGGACTCTAATGCACCTGGAGGTGAGAAACCAAAAGGAATTGCACCAAACAAAAAGTGCTGTTTCCTTCCCATTATGCAAGGCAATACTGGTCCTTTTCTCAATGCTACATGCTGCTGACTGAACTCATCCTTGAAAGTCAGGTAAGAAAACATCACATTATTGAAATCATAGCTTAGCAAGCTGGAGTGAGAGCTATATGCCCCTCTGCTCAAGATCACAGCCAAGCATAAGGATACTATAAACAAAATATCATTGCTCATGTTTAAAAAGCTCTTGGTGCCATTACCAGACAGAAATGGTCATGACAAGCTCCAAGGAAAGCTGGATCATCATAAAATATGCCCCAAAAGATAAAATAAAAGGCTTAGCAAAAGACACCAGAGGGAATCTTGAGTTCTGTTTTCCAAGGCTGAGGAGTCTCTAGGAGGATCTGCAGTGATGTCATTAACCAGAACAATCCCAAATCTCTTGCCTAATTCTGGTAATTACTGTGTCTTGTGATTTATAGGGTATCTCAGGCTGTGACAAGGCAAGGTCACTTGGAATTGATAACATGCTTCTAATTGCAGCAGTTTGTCACTTGTTGACGAGAAGCAGAGGTCAGCTCAGGATGGTAAAGTATCACTGAATTCAGGTGTTTGTGCCTCTTGGAGGTGCCATCTGTCAGCAGAGCTGGGTGCAGCCAATATGCTTACCCTGCAGTCATCTGGTTCCACCAGCATCAAAGTATGGGCACTTGATGGATGTGCACAGGTAGCTGCATTGCCACACAGCCTGTGGGATGCTCAGTGTCCCAGAGGCATGTACACTGGGTGTCACTTTGAAGACTGATTGGAGCAGATGCTCTGCAGCAGCAAATCTCCAGAGGCTCCTCATGCCACTCTCACTCATTTGAAATCACATCTCTGCCTCTGTGCCTCAGTAGATGCAGGCTTGGAAATAGAGTCATATCTAGCTCTGCAGTGGTTTCTCTTCATCAAGCCCTCTACCACATGCCTTCTCTGCACATCCCAGACTGTATACCAGCTCTAAGAATACAGACATAGCCAGGGTCCTTGGTCCCTGCTGCCCTGGATAGCTTGGGTGCTGTAATCTGTTACTACACAGACTAAAGGAGCTAAAAGCTTTCAGAATTATCAGGGCTGTAATCAACTCTAAAATTATTTGCATTATTAAGGATATAATTTACTGAGAAATCGGGGAGAACATGGAGATCACAGCAATGCATCTGTCAGTCCTTCCCTATCTCTGTATCAGAAGAGAGTTACTTCTGCTTTGAAGCCAGTGGTTTTGGCTTTGTTCCCTGTGGTGGATCACTTCTTGCTGTGGAGCAGAAGCATACAGTCAGAGCCAGCACCTCAGGAGCTCCAAGAACAACTCAGAGTTTTTAAGAGTTAAAAAAGCTTCAGTACAAAGATCAGTCATCATGGCATTGCTGAGGTACTGAACAGGCAAACCTGGGAAGAGCAGGGAAGTGTGATTTTTCCTCTTCATATTAATTTTCTAATGATCATTTTTCCTCCCTAGAAATACATTACAAAAAAAAAAAGAAAAAGCAAACCATTCTCACAGCTGAGGTGCCAGTCTTCAACCCTGCTATTTAGAATGGGTTTGGCTTCATTTTTATAAAGTTTGATGAACCATGCCTAGAGCTTCAGAAAAATAAGTATTTGAAATAATTTATTTTTCAGTTCACAGCAGTATTTTGCTACCTGGAACATACTTCTGTTTTTGTGTGGCACTGCTGTAATGCTGAAGAAACATGGACAGTGATGGCAAAGAGCAGTTATTTGAGATTTCCACAGCTAAGTAAATCTAATACTGAATATAGTATTTCATAGATGTACAATAGTTCACTTGCATGATATCATCATATCACCTTGTAATGCTGTAGAGAGCTCAAAGCTCTTCCCTCTAGGTGGATAGAGAAACTGAGTCATGCAATAATTACTATTCTACCTCTGTATTCTGCAAGAATAAGCCATCAAGTCATCAGCTGAACATATTTTCCAAAGCACTGAGTACTTAGGAGCTCCAGCTGAAATCAAGCGTGGCCTTTGAGATAAATGTAAACCTTCTATTTCCTGCCTTACATTCCCATTTAAGTGAATGGGTAAAAGCATGGTAAGATTAGTGGAGTTTTATCTACTGCAAAGTTCAGGGGCAAGGAGGAGCATCACTCAAGCTGGGGCCAAAAATTCAGAACAGAAGCTATAGAAGGTATACTGTCCATGTGAGCACAAAGGGCTTTTTTGGATCTGAATGGCAGCATGAACAGGAAAGAAAAAAGGAAATGCAAAACTCCCTTTTACCAGGTTTATAGACCTGGAAGGTTCACTCCAGCTCTCCCTCCTCCCTGTGCTATCAAGTCCAGCAGAGGCTATTTCAGAAGTTATGTCATTCAGCAACCTCATATTCCCTTAATTAGCACACACAAGTTGATGGGCCTGTATAGAGTAAAAATATTTTCTCCAAGACAATGCCTCTCCAGCTAAGTATAGCCTATTCCCTCTTCAATATGCCAGGTGGGTAAAAGGCCCCCTGAATCATATTTGTCACTATCAAACAAGACGGTGTTTGCACACTTGGGAGTAAAGTGAAGACAATTAACTTCTCATACAGTTGAAAAGGATGTTGTACAGTCACCTGATTGCTTTATCTTCATTATTTTAGTTGTAGAATTATGTAAATAGCAATTTAGAGAGCCCAGAGGATTCTGAAGGTTCAATTTAATGATTTGTAATTGTTTAACTGGACTGTAAACTGGCCCCTGCAGGGAGCTGAGCACAGGTACAAGTATATACTTCACGTCCCTACCAAAAACTGCTAATTGGTAGCTTGTGTAAGCAACAGTTTCTGTCCTCTCCTAGCAGCACAGCAGTTGGCACTGATGAGCTGCACAAATTTTCAACTAGGGAATGCATTGTGGTGCCTATGGCTTAGACTAGACATATAGGTATTCAAAGGTAGCAGAACCCAAGCGCAGTGTACCCACCATGATCAGACCTTGAGGACAGCACGTGGAAGGAAAAATGCCATTAGCAGTAAGACAGTTTCAGCTCAATTATTTCACAAGCTCCATTGTATAGATACAGCACATGGTGACTTAAAGCAGGAACATGTCCAGTCTACATGCTTCTGATGGAAATGCACCCAGTGTTTTGGAGACGTGCTCTGACCAATTCTATTGAAAATACATCTGGAGAGATATTTCTTAGATGCTGTCCAAGAGCTCTATAAAGAAATCTTGAAGTTGCCCACAGAAGCAGCAAGTATCTCAAACAACAAAACAGGGACAGGGTTTCCCTCTAAGCTGAGAGTCCAGCTACGCTCTCTAACCTATCTTCCCTCCCTCCCCGCAAGAATGAATGGGGCAAGGAGATAAATCACTGCAACAGGGCAGCAGGTGTCTAGAGAAAAAAGGCCAGAGAATCCAAGATTATTTCTGCAGCAAGACTAAATGGCTTGAAAAACGAAACATAATGAAAAGTGCTGACTCTGCTCCACTCTCCATCCACCTCTCCTCTGGTCATTTCACTTGCCCTTCTTCCTCTCAACAAAATAAAATGAAATGCATATTTTATTGTAAGCTTCTTTACAGTACAGGCTGAAAAAGGATGGGGGACTTCCCTAGGGGGAATGAGCTATACAGTGATTGCTTCATCCTTTAATTCCCAAGGCCAGGGACTTTCATTTTCAATTTCCTTTGATCCAGGTTTTTTTTTTTCATTATACTCATATTGCTCCTCCACACCCTTTGCTGAGTGACAAGTGTGTGCTGGCAGGTGACAGACAGACACCATGTGTGTGGCCAGTACCAGAAAGAAACATCTCAAAACCTGCTTTGCAAACAAAGAACTTGATGAGTTTGGGGATTGTCTGAGAAGGTTTGTCTCAGTACTGAGCCATACAGCTGGGCTTCTGTCAAATGTGATTAAAAATATCAAATGAAAAGCACCAAAGGTACCAAGAGATCAGATGAGCGGTTATCAATGCCCCGTAACCAGCTTTTACTCAATAGAAAACAGATCAGGTGGTTCTCTGGCTGTTTCTTTTAATGGGACTTTATGACCTCTCTACTTCAATCACTCAGACAGGGCAAGGGAAGTACCATCAGAGATAGTCAAGGACTGAATCCTGTATCCGCCTATCCACAGGGGATTTTTCTTTAAGGCATTCATCTTTGCAAAGTGTACATTACCCCAAAGTACACATCATTTTAGCTCCTGTTACAGTCTGGCTAAGACACCTCAGACCTTCACAAGAGGCAATTGCAGCACAGTCCCCAGCAGGGACTGGCTTCCTTCCTTGCCACAGGAAGTACTTTCTGGTTGACATAAAAGGAAAACAACCATAACAGTTTAATATCATCCAATGTACCTAACCTTATATTCATCAATGGCCAGGCAGGCCAAGTCTGAGGGTACTGTGTTTGACTCAAAGACAACCAGAAAATTTCACCCTGAATTCCTGTGACAGATTGCTGGCTCTGAGCCCAAGTGCTGACAGAAGACTATCATCCACTGCAATGCTATAAGATGTCATACACATGCCATCACCTTCCTCTGTCAGCCTTGATTGACAACAGGTTTCCTATCAAGTGGGCTAACTATCAGTTAACCTCATACTCGGAGATTATTTTTTTTTTCCTCCTCAGTATCTCAGAACCCTTTGTAATTTATTCCATTCAAAAGAATGATTCCTAGGGTTATTTGCAAGTGTCACGACAGAGATTTAGATACTCCTGTCAGATAATGCTCCATTGAGACACTTAGCCAGCAAGTATGACTTGAGAACCAGTATTACTTTGAATGGACCAGGTCATCCAATCCTGCACAGCAATTATGCATCTATATATAAACATATGTACATTAATATATATGCATTTGTATATACATACAAGAATTGTAATTTTACAGGAATAATTGCATTTCTCAGTTGGCTTGAATTAGACAGAAGTCAACATCATGTGCTACTTCTAGAAAAAACCCAGGGGGGAATTCTTAGTCATCTTCCTCCATAATTAATTCTCAAAAACATTATGTTGCATGGTCATCATGCAATTATTTGCAAAAAAAGGAAGTTGTAATCACATTGTGCTTCCTTGAAAGCAAGACATATTACAGCTATTATTTTACATTTAAGCAATAATTGAATGTGAAGAACTAATTACTGTAATATACTGAAAACATCTGCAGCCCAAAACTTGCAATCCTTTTTGTCTTAATTCAGAGAAACTTGGACTTTCCCTACATGTGAAATGGTTTGGGTTTTTGTTTCCCACTTGAAACATACTTCCGTTTACCTTGGATTTTAAGGATATGACAAACAAAATCTTCTGGACTTCCCTAAAGATTTTCATACTTTTAAATATTTCAGCCAGAATATCAAAAAGCCCATGAAAACCCTGAGCTTTTTTCAACTATCACTAACACACACTTTGGCCTAATGCTCAGTGTTAGCTGGAGAGAAATGAAGAGGCAAGGGCAAAGGAAACACATTGTCAAATGAATATATAGAAACACATGCTGCCTTCCAGCTCTGCTCTCAAACCCATTAGATATAGCTGAAGAGACAAACTTAGCCTGAGTCCACCTGGCTTGGCCTGGATTAATGCCACAGTCAAACCAGGAACATTTTCCTTCCAGAGAAAATCCTGTGCAAACAGGGACACCAAAAGTCAAGCTGTTCAGTGGCCAAGCTCTCTACATTTGCTTTCAGCTCTCAACTACAAGCAGCACATCCAGGAGCCAAGTAGTAAGAAAAACAAAAGCAGCCAGACAGATCCTGACATCACTTTTCAGAGTATAAATCCTAAACAAGTCAATAGATTTATACCAGTACAATCCATTTGTGGCTGATCAGAATAGGAACAGAAGGCTGAAATCTTCCCTCTTGCATCACTAAATCGGAAACAAGTCAGGTGTTCATCAGAATGATACCACACTAACACAGCACGAGATCTGCTCTACTTTGCAATGAGTCCAGGTGGTCCTAAGCCTTGAGGCATCCCCAAAGTCCCCACTGTCTGGGCTGAGCTCAACTTGCTGTGGCCAGGGTCACTGGTAAGCCTCAGAGGGGAAACCCTTTAAATGAAGTGATACTGGTTTCCCTAGGCAAGGGAGGAGGAAAGGGACAATCTTTGTTCAGCAACGCCCTGCCTCACCTGTGCAAGCCTTTAATTTTTTAGCACCATTTCCTAATCTGTTATTAAGCTTCTGACCCAGCAGAAGGCAGGCTGGGCTACAGCAGGAAAGCACTGCCCTACGAGTACTAGCATTAAGTACCACAGGGACCACAAACACCAAGATCCTCACTCATCGCAGAGCAGTGGAGTGTAACTGCTAATTCCTCAAGGTTTTGTGGCTGCACATTTGCCCTGATATCTTATAATAGAGGCCAGTGCAGCTGCATTGCAGGGAGTGATAAACAGAGATGGTGAGGGTTATTCCACTTTTTATCTCAGATCAAATCCTTGATCATTCTAGCTCTGAACAAACCTGGCTCACTGGTGCAGACTCCTGATATTTTTGGTTAAACACCCATGATGCATCATCTTGCAGTGTTTACACAGAAGCAGGCCTACATGGCAAGGCAGTTCCCTGAAGCATAAGATTTGATTAACCTCGTTAGCTTGCCTTGCAGAGCTGCAAATGTTGTTCGACATCATGAAATTATCCAGCCCTATTTAAAACCCAACTGGAGTATTTGGCCTGCTGACCTCCTCAGCAACAAATTCCACAAGTAAAATTAACCACTGCTTTCTGCAGCTCAGAGCAGTTCAGCCCCTGATCCCAGCTAGCAGCAGCTCTTTGAGCTTTGTTGATGGGAGCTCAGGGCTTCTCCTGACACTTTACCTTTCCCCCCTGAGTCCACCAATGTCTCCATTTCAGTCCTCAAAATCTGGGTCAGTCCAGATGATCTTTAAAATTATCAAAGACAATAAGCAGCAACAATTTATCCACCTTCAAAGTTATCTACAAGCTCCAAGTGCTTAAAAGCTAAAGATTGAAAAAATAGAAGTATTATTCTCCAAAACGTCTCTCAGAGTTACACAGCGTTATTGTGGCTGATGATGCTCAACAACTGTAAGAGATTTTATCTGTGCTGACATCCAGGGAAGCACACTATTAGATACCAGTTAAGTCCATGCACAGATGACTGCTTGTATTACCAGACCGCCTGGTCCATTGTTTGTATTCATGACAAAGAGAACTGAAGTTTGTCACTATAGGTCAAGACCCAAGTAGGTGCTTCAAGAAGCAAAGTAATAAACCTTCCCTGATGGCTGAAGAGTTTCTAATCTAAAGAGCTGTACTAGAACTAGTAGAAAAACTGTGATATGGCTGTAGGTTTTCAAGCACTACCAACATACACAGCTGGACAGCTCCAAATTATCGGGAGGCAGTTTCTTCCCCTCTTCTCCCAGTCTTGCTGATTTTTTACTCCACAAACCTCCCCACCGATTTACACCAGATGCTCCTTTGGGCCCCTTCAGAGCTGCCTGTTGCTTTCCCTGACTCACAATAAGCATTCAGGGCCCTTGTGTTGGAGGCACACACCAAATCAATTACAGCAACATCATCCTTCTTAATCAAGGTTAATTTCAGTGGGTAGTATTTTTCTCTGTTGGAATATTGTCAGATGTTTTTAGATCTCCAATTTTATATAAATTTAGCCTCTGAATTCTCAAGGAGAGAGTTGCTAAGGTAACCAGAAACAGCCATATTGCTCTATGTTCTCCCCATGGAGCTTCATTAGGGCCAATCAGTCATTTCCAGGGTAATAGAATATGTCGCTTTCACAGATAAGGATACATCTTTTTATAGTGACAGAACATTCTTATTAAACATGTTAACCCCTTGCCCTCTTAAAAATCAGGCACTGACCCTTTCCTTAGAATTATAATATCCCAGAAATGAGATTTAGGCAGGCTAATTGTTAGCAATTGAACACCTAAGGCCAGATCAGAGGAAGTCAGCACGCCTGGAGTATGTTGTCTTGTGATAGCAAACCCAGGGGTGGCTGTGGATTGTTTTCTGCTGGCAGGGAGCCAAATCAGCACTATATCCCAGTGGCCAGGCACAAAGCCTGCTTCTGAAATAGATCTGACCTACATGAACCAAGGGCTTTGGTATACTTTTTGTTCCAGTCTAGACATATGGAACACCTGCTACGTTTGATCTCACAGCTGAACATCATTGTCTTTCAGATATAAAAGCTAGTTCACAACTGTTCATAGTATTTATTAGCAGCTACTTTGGAAGACTTCTTGGAACAAACTGCTGGTATCAGTCCCATCCCTGGAGATGAGACTTTGCTCTTTTTTTGCAGAACCTAGAAACCTCACCCATTTCACGGAGGTGAAAATAGCTGAAAAATGCACTATCTTTAGAAAAAATGGTCCTGCCTGTTGTCCTAGTTGTCATTACACCACTCATTAACTATTAAAGCTAATTTCAGAACACACGTCCTCATTTCACATGCATGCTGTTTTCCAATATCCATTTTCTCCAAGACTTCCCAAACAGTCCCAAGAAAACTCCACTGTACCTTCTGCTAGAAACATCAGAACAACGGCTAACATTTTGCTGATCTACCTTCAGTCCATGCCTCCATCACAGAGCTGCTCCTTAGCTTTTTTTTTTAACTCTAACAGTAACAACGCATTTATCCTTGTGTCTCCTTAAAGAAATAAGATCAATATTATCTATTAGATACTGTCAAGAGTTTCTGAGCTGGACCTGACTTTACTTCACCTTATGTGGATAATTTCTGAAAATCAACAGTAAGAAAGTAAACATTTGCTGCAGAAATGGTGGGAAAAGTTACTAGCAGTTTTGTGTATCTCAGTCCTCATCCAGTTGGGCTCCTCCAGGGTTCTGTCCGCAAACCAAAAGCTGCAGTCATAAGACACCAGAAGCTCAAAGGAAAAGTTTCCCCTCCTTCCTGCTCCATTAAACTCTTTGCAGGTTCCTCCGTAATACAGAAAGATACAGTTACACCTCATTGCTCCAGTTCTCCTGAACATCATGTCTATCTTATTAAATAATGGATATAACACTGCAGCCAGGAAGGACAGCATCTGTCAGCCGATACCGTATTTATTGTTTTCCTCTGAAAGAGTCCATTATTGTAATCCTGTAGTGGGTTCACTTACAGACAAACAGAAGTTTTACTTAAAAGAGGCAAGATCCTTTGTGCTAGAGAAGCAAAGACAGCTGGGCTCTGGCATATTTTGCTATCTCGTGTTTTTTTTTTCTTGCCATTACACATTCACTAGTGGGATAAGAAAAGTTAATTATGTGAAATTTTAATAAAATTAATGAGATAATGTCAATAGTAGTTCTAAAAAGTGCCTTAAACAGCCTTTGCAGCACAGGGGTATTTAATGATCTGAGTAACAACTCCACTTCTAGCATGAATTCACAGTGCATGCAAGTACACAGAGATCAGTGAGATTCAGAGCAATCACCACATTTACATCTGGTTTGAATTTGTTTCTTTAAAATAGAAATTTAGGGCGTGAACATCCATTTGAATATGAGAACAGCAGCAGTGATGGATGACATCTTGACAAAAAAGCAAAATGGGCAAGGTGTTTAATTTTGGTAGTTCTGGGGACATAATGCTCACTTTGGCAGGTTGGGGGTTGGTTTTTTTTTCCCCTTCTTTTTCTTTATGACATTGTCTCACTTGCCTCCTTAAAATAGAATCTGCCCCTATAACAGATGTTGCAATAAGCCTACAAGAGTGGACCTGAAACTGCATTCCAAGGGTCTCAAGAATCCATTTACCCGTGCATAAGTGTCACTGCAATGGAAGACAGGAGTTTTGTGCACTTGCAAGAGAAAGGATACCACCTCACCCCTCTGCTCTGACCTCCCTGCTTTGCTTGCACAGCACTACCACAAGGTCTAGTCCTGCCACCAACATGCAGTGTGCCTCAATCAGGATGAGCCATCTTCAGATGGTTGCTACAGTACAAATCCAAACCATCCTGCTGGTACCTACCTGCCACCCCAGCAGATTCTGATCTTCCGGATCCTCCTTTCCTTGCCCATAGCTGCAGTTGCTTCCCCAAGGCATCTCCAGATGTGGCGCTTGGTTCAAGCAAACATCCTTTCTTACTGACAGTCAAGACACTGACAACTTCCCCTTACTGGGGCTTTGGGAGGATGCAACATTCCCCCAAATTACATCACTCAGCCTTTCACTTGCCACTATCCCACAACAAAGAGGGAGATAGAGCTAGCGAGATGTGGATGCAAGCTCAGTAACATTCCTCTTTCAGTTCCCAGAGGAAAAAGCCATCAGTAAAGAAATATAGAGGCTTCTCCCTCATTATCATTACCCATAGTAATGAGAATGTTTAGCATTGAAGGCTTGACTGGTGCTGTAGCTGAAATAACACAAAGATCAACTCAAATAGGAAAGGCCCAGCAAGCTGCAGAGAAGATGCTCAGAGCCCAGGCTCCCAGGGAATACCTCTCCATTAATAATAATCATTAAGCACAGAAGAGGAAAATTAGAAACAGAACCCATCTGCTTTATTCATCTTTGCCAAATTTCCTGGTACAATGGCTACCCAGGTTCTCTTTAGCTTCTTTGAATCAGTACTCCACTGATCTCCAGACCAGCATGGAAAACCCAGGCAGACTGGAGCTGTTTGTGAAGCCATTAAAGCAGTTTCTCAAAACCTGCACTCTAGGACTGTCCTCTTCAATATCACATGACCACTTCTGTTTTGCAAATCAAAACACATTTCTAGCAAGGGAAAAAATAAAGTAATAAAAAGGTAGATTAACCTCCTGCAGAAAATCTGTGTTCCATGGCCTGAACATCTGCCTTAGCTGCTTTGTGAAACACCTAAGTGCTACTATGAACATAATCAGCCTCAGAAGCATTACAGCATGAAGCTGCTTGACTTGAGGACTCCATGGAGGATCTGAGATCAAAACTCAGAGCTGAACTGTTACCCTTTGGTGCAGAAAGGCAGCACTCTCTTCATACCTTGCTTCATAAACTCCAGCACTTGCCATTTATCTTTTCCTTAGGGCTCAGTTCAGAAGCCATGTGACTCCTACATTTTCCTCTAGGACTATTGTCTATCACCTGAAGCATCCTTAGATGCCACCCACCGCACCCTGGCTGCCTATTATAGCCCTTTTGAAACAAGGATTTCCAGGCACTTAGATCACTCTTCCCTGCAAACACACCTCACCTTCATTTAACTACAGGCTGCCTGCTGCTAAGTTGGATCTCTGCAGCTTTTTTTTCAGCAGCTATAACAACTGTTCTTCATAAGAAAGAAACCTAGGACAAAAACAAACTAAGAAGTTTATTAGAAAATGCATACACCTCCCCCCTTCTACTCAACCAATGCTTTACAAAAAAGCTCCTTGTGACAATAGGATGTTCTTTGCAGCTTGATGCTGTGGAACAAGTCACAAAGCCCATAGTAATGATGCAATTGACATCAGCTATCCTGGAGAGCACCCATCAAAAGGAGCTTTCAGCTGTTGGTTCAATGCAAAGCCAAGTCATCTCTAATTGCAGTTATGCCTGTACCAGCTGTGAGAAGCATGGAAAATATCTCATGGTTTTGCCATGTGAAGATAATCTATTGGGGTCTGAAAACTAAGGTAGCAAAGCTCATAACCAAATAAAGGTGGAGGAGAGAACAGAAGTGTTTTGGGGATTTTACTTCCCTTTCTTCTCCAATGAACTAAACTAGTCTATTAGGTTTGGTTTTTTTTTCAGATATGGAAATAGAAAAGCATCCCACTTTCTGCAGCTCTACAGATCACAAATGGAGCTTCTCAGGCACTGTTGCTCAGCTGGAGATTATGGACAATTCACCAACTGTTTAGGATTTCAAACATCCTTCATTCCTGCTGGAGTTAACATGCAGATAAGCACCCAGGAAGTTTGAAAGCTTATGCAAAACTTGTCCAAATAAGCTATCTAAACTCCTTTGCTCTACAAACCACAGCAGGACAATAATAGCTAAATCACTTTCTCTTATTTTTCAGCACTTGTGCTTCTGTCTGGAATTAGCACAAGCTGAGGGGTTTTTTCTACCCTCAAAATATGAACGCTTTCAAAATAAGTGCCACCTTAGGCCACCCTCTGGTGGCCAGGGATAATTTTGCAGCCACCTCATCCTGCTTTTCCCTCTTCACCACACTAACACCTTCTTGTACACCTCCCAGCATGGGGACTTAGTGAACCCATGCTCTTTTAAGTTCCTTTGTGGGTTCCACATGCACACACACCCGGCTGCAAAATGGAGCTCCCGAGATGAGGCATCAATGCTAGCAAAGAATTATATTCAAATAAGTCCTCTGCTTGGGACATCAATTTCCTAGGGTGGAGAAAGGCGAGTGGTGAAAGCTGGGAGAAAGGGGAATCTGTGCTTCCCCACAAGCACATTGCTATGCCCTGAGCCCAGTCTCACCACACTTCTCCTATCAACTTCACAGAAGCCAACCCACTCCTTGCCTTGGCTGGTGCTTGCATATGAGCAACCTTCTCAGCACACCTTTCACCCCACAGCATGGCAATACGCTAGGGAAAGAGTTGCT
Source organism: Megaceryle torquata (assembly GCA_024611175.1). NCBI lineage: Eukaryota > Metazoa > Chordata > Aves > Coraciiformes > Cerylidae > Megaceryle > Megaceryle torquata. The sequence goes on from JANIJG010016440.1 coordinate 43,255, forward strand.
TCTGCATTGCAAGGAGGGGTGAGGAAGAAAAAAATGAAAGAGGTCTTCCAAGAAATCAGTTTCCCAACCTCATTTGTCCCAAGTGGATGAAAGAGAAGCAAGGGGAAGGTGAAGCTGAGACATGATAGGGAAAGGTGATGGCTACACTTCTCAGAAGCAGGATTCTCATTAGATGCAACATCAAATCACACCCTAAACCTCTCCTCACACACTTCTGGATAGCATAGCCAATGCATATCCATATTGTCACCACATCATAAGAATGTGCCTTTAGACAAAGCCCATAGGAAATTGGAATGTAGGATATACTTCCTTTATTCTTTTTATTTTAATCTGTTTATGTACTTATACAGAGTAATAGCAACACCTCTATCCCCTCCACAGGATATTTATTAATACCAATGAAAGGAAGTAAACAAGGCAGCAGGAGAAACAACCAGGGTAATTTACTGTGTTTAATCCTCCTTCTGCATCATTCATGTTTATACAGGCCAGAGACTGATTTTCTTGGTCTGCCAAGCATGGCTGATATATGCACTGCAAACAGAACAGCCCCTTGCTCACAGTTGGGTTTCTCAGTGTCTCACTAGAGTGCTTTTGTTTTATCTCTCTCCCTGCACCTTTGTAGTGAGACAAAACCACTACAGCTCAGCTGGGTGGGCAATTGTTAAAATGAGAACAAAACATGCAGGGAGGCCAATCTAGGAAAAGGATATAGACAGAGCTAAGAATTAAAGAATTACTTTGTATTTGGGTACTAAGGACTAGGTAAAGCATTTACACATCAGCAGCCATTGGAATAAGAATGAATTGATGCCTAGATCCCTTTGATAATTCATAAGCCTTTGCCAAAATTGAGAGACAAGAGAATGCAACAGCTGGCTTTGTGCTGATGGCAAAAAGGTGGTGAGGATTTCCTGGCATCCTTTTGCTGCATAAATTCAATGCAACAGCTTTTTAGTCCTTAGTCCTCTCCACACCTAAGGGAGCTCCCAGATCAGGGCACTGCAAAGGGCCAGGGCTCCAGAAGAGCTGCCCCAGTCAGTAAGGGTAAGTGCAGTGTGGTGGTGCATGCAATCAGGACCTGCTCTGGTCCATCCAGCAGCATTCTTAGTCTCAGCCTAAGAATCTGAGCAGCAAAAAAAGCTTGTTCAGAGTTGTGTAACCCAGGAACGACTCTGTTATTTCACTGTGGGTTTCATTTAAGCTACCCCAGACAACAAAAAGTTAGCTGCCTGGTTCTGCAGAGATGGATAGATCTGTTTGTACAAGATGCAGATAGTTGTTCAGATACAATCTCTGTCAATACTTCCTATTGTGAGATCAATCTTGCATGCACAAATAAATCCTCTCTCTGACCTATCTCCCCCTTGTATTATACTTGGTGTAAGGATAGAGCAACATGTGCTTTAAAAAAAGCCTACTGAAAGGGGAATATGCACTACAGAAACCCAGTTCACTCAGGGAAAAGAAAAAGCTAAGCAAGAAAAGAGCTGATGTCTTATACCAACTTTGATGCCCTCTCAAGAGGCCTCCAGACTCTGGTGTGGTGCATGTCAGTTGAGAGCCTGCACACATGGAGCTGAACAACTCTTGGCTCTCATGGAAGGAAACCAGCCACCCCAAGTGATAACTGCTGAGGGTAGCATTACTTTAGAGCAGCAGGTCCAGGATTTTCCTGGTCTAGTGAGGCAGGGACACTGCATAGCAGGCTATCAGGGTGCTCTGCAGAGCAGAAGCAGGTGTTATTTATTGCTTTGGACTCATTAGAAATAATTTGCTGAGCAGAGCTGTGCAGGTTGTAATGAAATGCTCAGCTCCCTAATTGCAGGGAGCACATTTGTAACAGCCTGTGACATCTGACAGAGGTGTGTAGGCAGGGGCTAACAGAATAACTAGGTCTAACTCTAACCACCCCCTCCAACCAACTCCATCAGCAACACAGAAGAGCTTCCTGGCACCTAGTTACAGATGAGTAAAATTGGTCTGAGCTTAAACCAGGCTGTCAGTCCAAATCCTAAAACATCAGTAACAAGGTGCACCTCCATGACCAAACATAGCAGTTGACCTGGACAGAGTAAACTGCACCTTTTTAGACCACCCAGAGTGAAGCCTGAGTCACACCATTCTTCCACTGGACTTCGTTATTCAGGAAGGGTAGTGGACTCACCTTTCCTGATGCATAGCACAACTGATTATGTTGACCCTGTTATGCACCAACTGTGTGTGCAGGGCTAACAAAGCAGAGGAGCTGATCTCTGCTCTGCCAGGATCACCCCTGTAAGGACTGAAGATTCAGCCTCTGGAAGCAGGCAAGTCTCCAAGGGGTAACAGGAAGGATCCACACAACAGAGAAGCTGGTCAAGCCTAGATCTGACATAGAAACATACTTTCTATCTCCTCCATCACCACTGCAGAGAGCAACTAGGAAAGCAGACAGCCAGCACATTAGTTACTAGCCAGCCCCAAGAGAGTCATGTTTTCCTGTCTCCATCCTCAGGGAAGCATGACCTCTTAAGAGGAAAGAGATATTGATGCTTCAGAGCTACAGCATATAAATAACTTTGGCAAAGGTGTTTGTTTTTCCCCTCAAACGAGGTACTTTCCATTACACTGATTTATCCCTTTTGCCAAGACTCACATTCTCATTTTTCTTAATTATTCCTAACAAGTTATAAGGACTATGAGGGTTCCCATGAAGAGATCTAAACGATCTTTCTCCCACTACAGAAAACAGATGAGGGTCAGCAGGTCTGCAGGCTTTGATGCTAGGTAAGGCTGCAAAATGCAAAATACAAAATGGAGTGGAAGAAGGTACCCCTTCATTCATTTAAGCCCTATGCTTCTAATGTGGACACAAGATCTGACCCCAGCTCTTTAGAGCATCACAGTACATAGGAAGATAGGAAAAATATAGCCCTGACACCAGGTCATGGCTCATCCCTGACAGGAGGAAGGACAAATAGGTAGTGACAGTCAGAACGGCTTCACTAGATATCTGCCCTGGCAGCATGACAGCCAGAGGGACACAGAAATCCCTCACCCCTTCCTGCTCTCTGGATCTCAAGGCCGTAAGTATCCATTCTCTGCAGCTACACTGGTCTGATTTTGCAAGGGCTAAACTGCACACAGCAGAGCAGGGTGAGACCAAACACACCACAGCATCTGGCCTAGGCTTGTTAACACTTGCAGGCAGCACACTCCAATCAATATCTCCTTCCAGGGTCTAAAGTTTCACAGCAGGTCTTTATTTGATCTGTTAATACAACTTCCATGGCTTATTACTGGTGACAACAGAAGTGGAGGGGAAACATGGTTGTAACCCTAGCTGTGACCAATGGGTTACAGAGAAGGAATATCCAGAGTAAATGAATGAGTAATTTCATTAGAGCACACATTAAACACTGATTTTGTTCTCTACAGGAGGAGCTGTGCTTTCCAAGGAAAATGTCAAAATACAGCAAAATGAGTTTAAGAAATAAAATACCCTGAAAATAGGGATAAGGCTCTTAAACTATCACTGTTATAACACTCCCTGGCATTGGTCCCAGAGATATTCCACTTCCACATCCCCTCTGAGCTGTAGGCAGAAGAAACGAGCTGTCTAAACCACTACCTTGAAACTTCAGAGGAGGGCAGGGGTTTATAGCCACTCCATTTTTCAAACTGTTGCTGCAACACCTGTACTTACATTAAGCTGGAGTCACCACTGTGTATTTTTTTCCTCCCTTTGATACCCAAAGGCTTTTCTGTGTAAGGTTTATTTCACTGCTGTGTGAACATCCCTCACAGCAACAGCCTACCTAGCACACTGTATCCAAACCCACAGAGTAGCTCAGTGCTGAATATGGGATGCTAACACAATGTATGCCCTTAACACTATGAAATTTTCCCTGCTGTGTCAGTTAAAGGATGTTTGGAGTCAGATAGAGCTGGGAAGGGTGCAACATCTGCCTCTGCTGGAGCTGTTACAGTATACACCTCAGCACATTCACATAAAATAACAAACCACTTGCCATGTCAGCTGCTGTTAATACCCTGCCCATAAGCCATGGCACTCAGGAGCGCACACGCATCCCAGCAAGATGCCCTGCTGTGGGACAGGACCCTCCAGCAACACTATTGCTCACACCAGTCACAGCACATAAATTCTCAGCTATGCAGTGACTACTACTGTCCTCAAATTAGCTCATAAGAGGCACTACCCTGAATTAAGAGTAATCCTTCTTCCACTCTTTTATCCTTTTCTCACAGTAGAGATAAGGCACAGATCCAGAAAGATAGCAAGCAGTTCCCTAACTGATACTCAAAGAGAAGAGGAAAAAAAAAAAAATACCAAGTCAGCCAGCACCACTCTTTGGAAAAGCTTTCTAAAAAAGGTGGGAGCAACTCACCAGAGCTGAAAAACAGCAGTCCTCTCAGATTCTGCCCTAGCACTCTCCTCTCCTGCTAATGCTTCGTGGATTACAGCTCTCAAAAGATTACAAGTTGCCTTACTGGCCCTTAAAAGCGCTGTGGTGTGAGCTGGTTTCCTCCCTCCTTAATTGAAGAAGGCTGGGGCAACACCTGAGATCAGTTTGTAATGGCTTCTCAGAGCAGATGGTTGTATTGGCCTCAATCAAGCCAATTAGGAATTTATGTTTTTCAAAGGTATTGTGGGTGAAAGCCCTGAGGATGGGAGAGAAAAAACAATTATTTTCTTTTATGTAATCCTCTAAAGCTTGTGAAAATTAAATTTCAGATTTTTTTTTATTTATTTCAACTAAAATTTTTGCTTCAGTGGAATTAGTGGGCTGGAGACACAGAGCTGAAAGTTGTTTGTCCATTATTTGTTCAGAGCACATGGTGATCTCAGATGTGTTTGTGCCACAGCAAATTCTGTGGACTCGGTACAGTGCATAAACTAGATCTTGGGTGTGTTCAGGAAACCTTGGACACCACTGGAGAAAGTTTGATCCAGTAACACCTTGAATCAGATGATTTCTATGTTTCGTTTTACACTTATTTCAGAAATGGTCACATGAAAGAGAAATATAAATGGTCTTCCTTTAGTATTTGCTCTGAGTTTAATAAAACTGCTCTGATTTGTGAAGATTTCTTGCCTACTAAAATATTTGGCAAGAGTTAACTCATGATCTGTGGCTATTGCAAGCTGCTCACTATCAGAAAAACACACATCCCCTTATTGAATAAACCAAAACAACTCGTTGCATCGGTTCTTATCTCCTCCTGTGGATGCAGTGAGACTGTTGTTGGGAACTGGCACAACACAGCCCACAGATGAGAATGCAGATGTCCCACTATTTGTCCCAACAGGTGGGGAGCATATGCACAGAATGCTGAAGACTTAGTTACACTAATAGTATCAAATTAGTGAATTATTTTTAATACCTACAATAAAGGCTTTCACTCAGAGGAGCTGTGAAATGCTGCACGCACCTGTATGCTAGGGACCATGACAGAAAACATGTTAAATAAATCTTTGTAACTTTTATTGTCTCTGAATAAGGGCTTGTTGGACAAATCTGTGTGTGCATGCATAAATGTTCTGCCCTTTAGGCAGCTATGTTTTTAGTAGCAGACACTTCATAGCCTTGTTTGGATCAGTAAGAAGGTTGTGGCCAGACAGATGGGCAGATGCTTCACTTTGGGAAAACCACCAGCTGACTTTTCCTGCCTTCACAATAAGAGAGAAGTTGTTGCAGGCTTGCTCCCCACCTCAAAACCTGTCTCCAGTCCTGCAGTGTTTGTGCAGAGCTTCTGAGGAGCTGCAGACCCACATGCACCACAGGGTTAATGAGAAGCCAAGCTGTAAAAGCAATTCCAGCCTTTGCTAATCCCATCCACTGAGCTGTGAGTCTGTTCTCAAGCTTTCCTGGCACAGCTCGTTGCTGCATGTGTCTTTATATTATAGCAGAGCACTTTATCTTTTGGGTGAAATTTTGTAGGGCTGTTGAAAATAGTGTTTTTTCCAGCTGCTCTGTCCAGATAAAGGACTGAGGTGGGACTTCTTGGAAATGCAGGATTTGTGTCCACAGTCAGAGTGTTTTTCCTCTTGGCATGTGCCCAATGCACCCGTAAGCTGTACACTGAGGCAGGAGATCAAATAAAGTTTCCAGGGCAGGATGCCCTTGATGTTCTCATCAGAGAAGTCTGTGTGGTGCCTTTCTGCTGCTGACACCAATATACTCTCAGGGTTCACCTCCCTGTGGTTACCCTGGACTTCTTTGGCTCAGTTCTCTCAGAATCTCCCTCACTTGTGTGCCCTCTGGGCATCTCCCATGCTTGTCACCCCTGGGAGCCACCTTGGGGGATCTGTCCTCTAGCCATGTTGCGTTGGTGCAGCTGATATAACCATGCCAAGGATGCTGATGAGCAGACTCTAATCTGTAGCTGGGAAGTACTGAAGGATCCAGGAAATTGGTGTAAGGGTGGAAGCCAAGGCATTAGGACCATGGATGTCCTTGTGGCTGGCACTGGACAACCATTAGGTGTAATCTCATTTCTCCTTGGTCTTTCTCTGACACCTCTGATCACTTCTCCATAGTTTAAAACCCAGCTGGAGATTTCATTAAGGAGGGTATAACCTTTGTGTTTCCAGTGCCCAGTGCAATGGTGTCTTCATGGCTTTTGGAGCCCTGTAAGTTCTACTGCAACAGTTAACTGCAAATGTTAACCAAGACCTGGCAAGAGGATTGATTTTAGATTTCAGGATGACCTATGGCAATGATGTTTTGAAAAGTCAACGCTGGGATGTTTTCAGCCTGCCTGGACAAGAGCAGCATCAGGCAGCCTCAGGAAAAGATGTCACTAATTTATACACCTTTCTGTGCACCCAAGAGCTGTGGATGCTGAGGGCACTGATCAACTTGGACAGGACCAAACCAATTTTTTTTTTCCCATATCTTCTGTTTTTATCCTAGTCGTGTCTGGAAATTCTGGTTGCTTTTCTTCCCCAAGTATTCCACTCACTCTAACAAGACATGGATTGCACTTAAATGTTTATCTGAATTGAAGCTACAAACAGTTTAAATGATTCAGCCATTAATATTCAAGGTGGGTGCTGCTTTCACACATCACGTTGTGCAGAAAAACAAGAGATGTACATGTTATTTTAATGAATTGATAATTGCTGCTCATAAAAGGCCATGAAGATAGGGTACACCACTATCTATGAGATCACTATTTTAGGCTGTTTCATTAAATTTGGTGACAAGCACGAATTTGCGTGTGAAAGCAAGGTGCTTTTACACAGACCATTGTGAGTTTGTTTCTGCTACTTTATGCAGAGAGCGATGCGGAAGAAGCAGAACCCAGCAGTGATACACAGACCTGCCCTCACAGAGTGTTTTGCTAACTCAGAGTTTACAGCCTGCAAATAACTTCGTTCAGGCCCAGTAGTTTCTGAAAAAACCAACAAACCAAGCATGATTGCTTGCTTAGGCACAATGCAGGGTAGCTGGACAGAAAACGGCTGGCTCAGCGGAGCATCTTGTTTCAGCCCACCTTGCCCTTGCCCCTACTCACTCCACACGCTTGGTGCTGGGGCCCCTCTGTCTTGAACAAGGAACAATTCATCATGTGAAAAAGGAAGGCGTCAGGCCATAGAGTAATTGCTGGGAACACGGGGATTGAATGGCTAAAGCCCCATTTAAGTGACAGGAATTTTGCCTTTCATTTCAGGGTGGCCAGGATTTGCTCACAAGAAAAGAGAGGAAGGTTTCTTAGATTTCATTCAATTTGGATAAGTACCAACAGTTTGTTTGGTTGTACCAGAGCCTTTTATCAACAGTAAATAAAAAAAGAAAAGGCTTTTGAGCAGACATTGAGAGGGTGTTAAATAAGTTGTTACCCTTTTGCTTATTGTGAGTGCAAGTAGCCAGTTCTCAGTGACAGGGGCTTTACAGGGCTGCCTACATGAGATCAAGAAGAAGTAAATTGTATTTGAGACTTTAGTGATGGAAATTTAACATGCAGCTTATGGCTTACCCTGGACAAGCCAGTGGATCAATGCACAGGGGTCATGCATTATTTTAGCTGAAGGATTGCTGACAAATGATGATGAGGCTGCAGAAGACAATTCAAGAGTCTTACCTGCATAAATGGCTACAGGCAAGGAGTGCTTTTCCCTTATCAGAAATTGCCAAAATCTAATTCTGAAAAGTCTATGCCACAGTGAATCTTTACCTCCTGGCTTTTCACCTCCATATGTTTCCAGTTTTCACCTGGAATGGAACTCTGTAGGATGCCAACAGCGGTCTGGTTTCAGTGCAATTCCTCTCTGCTCTGGTGCCAGCGAGGTCTAGTAGCAGCTGTGAGACTGAATCAATATTTGCAACAATTACATGGAATTTTACCTTCAAGCCTTCAGAGTTCAGTTGTGTTTTAAATCTGGCAGGAATGATTCTGCACCATCTACTCACCGATTTTAGCAGTGGATCTGAACAAACTGTCCTGGCAAGTAGGCAGATGGTCCAGTCCCAGCTACCTGTGTAAATCAGACCTGGATTTGCTTGGTGCCTCTTTAAAAACAGGTGCAAGAGTTTAAAGAAGCTGAAACACATCTACATAATATAATTTTGGTCAGGTGCTTTGAGCGAAAGATATTTCCATGCCACTAATTTATTGTCCTTAAAAAATACCTTATGGTTGATTTTTCATGAACATTTAAAGAGTTTCCTATATGGCAATTCTTTCTCCTCCTGACAGCATATTGATCCTGCCATTCTTTCAGCTCCTGTACCAGTTCAGTTACTACCCCAGTTACTGCTAGAGCAGTAAAATTTATTGAACAGACATTCGCTCTACAAGGTGGAAATGAAGGTCTGTGTCTGCTAATTCCCCAAAAGCATGCCATAACTACCTTAGGAGGTGAAGAGCTTTGAATGTTTATGGAGCTGCAGACCGTATTTTCAAAAGAGGATGCTAGGAGTGACAACCAAAACTATATAAATCAAATGGCAATCAGGAAAGGAAAGAAAAACAAAATTGTGGGCTTTTTTACTAACTTCTGTTTACCTCTTCTGGCTATACAAGTTGCCTCCTAACTGGTGTAAAACTACCTGTGAGCTCTGCAGGTTTCTCCCTCTCTACTTTTGCTCATACCATCCCTGGTAAGTGCCACACAAGCCTTGCAAAGCAGCTGGAAAAATCCATTTGTATGACATGATATGACTGCAGAGCAGAGACATTTGGTTCTGCTTCCAAGCCAGGCGCCCGTTTTGCACCCTGATGCGTACTGCCATAGTCACCAACCAACTCTGCCACTGCTGTGATGCTGTTACAGGCACAGAGAGAAGGGAGTGAGAGGGGCTGTGTGTGTGTGGAGTGGGAAGCAGTGGCATTTGGCAGCTGTTGTCTCATTAGTTTTCCATTAACTATCAAAAATAACATGTGATGCATTCCTATACCCTTCTAACTGTCAAAGGTATTAAAATGCCCAGTGCCATCTGACTGGGAATGTGAAAGGCAGTGGTAGAAAGACGGGTCACATTAAGCAACTAGGAAGCCAAGGGGCCAGCTGGTATCTTAAGAGGGTGTAATTTGTAAGGCACAAATGGATCTAAGTGAGCACAAGGGAGACTATGACCCTGAGCACTGAAGCACGTACTTCTCTTTAAGCAGTTAGTAATTCTACTAAATTCACTAGCAAAATAATTTTGACCAACTTTTTTCTGTGTCTAATATTCCCTAGGTAAAAAATAGAAGTGATAATATCAGCTTTCTAGTTGTTGAGGCTTTACAGGCTAAATATTTGCAGAGTGCTTTGAGATAGGGACCTAGGAAACGGGCCTAAAGGGGACTCCAAGGGTGCCAAATCTTCTAGGCACATCCATTGCTTAATATCTTTGACAAATTTAGCAAGCTTTATCCTGAAACATGTTAAATTTCTCTCCCCTGGTATTTTGGCTAGCAAACTATTCTGAAATGTTACCTTTCTGAGGATTAGAAGCAGGGCTGTTAGTATGTGCAAATGATGAAAAAAAGAAGAAAAGCCAATTAAAAAAGGATTATAGATTGCATTACAAGCCAAAAGGAACAAGTGTATTCTGAACAGTCTGTTTGCTTCCTGCCTGGATTTGGGCACTGTCCCCCCATCCTCTTCCACTGTTATGTGACTGTTCACCTTCCCTTGCTACTCTGAGGTATTATCTCTCCAAGAACTCCCCTTCTTCTTCCTACCAGTTTTTGAATCCTCTCCTCTTCCACCACCTGATTTTGAACACCAAAAATCCAATCTCCTCCCACAGCCCTAGAATACTGAGATCTACCCTGTTGCACCAAGCTCCTGGCACCCCATTAGCACCCAGCCCCACCCCAGGCCAGGGCCAGGAAAGCCTCCAGCTGAAGAGAAAGACCCTCTACATTCGATGAGATAGCATTTTTCCCCTTCATGCTGAATGACAACCCCCAGCTGGAACTGGGGGTATTTAGCCTGCAAAAAAAAGGAGGCTCAGGGGACATCTTCTTGCTCCCTGTAACTCTGTGAAAGGATGTTGGAAACAGGCAGGGGTCAGTCTGTTCTTCCAAGTAACAAGGGATAAGGCAGGACAAAATAACCTCAAGTTGCACCGGGTGAGGTTTAGGTTGGACATTAGGAGAAATTTCTTCACAAAAAGGGTTGTCAAGCCCTGGAACAGGCTACCCAGGGAAGTGATGGAATCTCCATCCCTGGAGGGCTTTAAAAGATGTGTAGATGTGGTGCTGAGGGATATGGTTTAGTGGTGAGCTGGCAGTGATGGGTTAACAGTTGGACTTAAAGGTCTCTTCCAACCAAAACAGTTCTGTGTTTCTATGATGAAATGAGCTGTACAGAGAAAATGGACAGCCTGGTGGAGGAGTTTGTGGAGAGGGTGGTTGCACTATCAGCCAAGGACTCCCAAAAGCTGTCAATAACCATCAGGGAAGGATGGTGGCTGAGCCAGCACTGGGAACCAGGAAAGCAGGAAAGAAACAAAACTGCAGTAACAAACCATTATTTTTCTCCTCTTTTCATTATTTTCTCAGATGAGAAATTGCTTTTGTTAAACTTTTTAAAATTGAGGCCACTTCTATGCAGCAGTTGTGATCTGCCTGTCACTCACATCTGACAGCAGGGAGAGGACCTAGTTTTGGATATCATCCATCAATGACAGATTCACACCACTGTGTGATGAAGGGTAAGACAGGGAGGAAGGAGGGGGGGCGGAATAGGAAGTGCAGAGGGCTGGTAAATAGCATACAGAAATTTCATTTTCAGTTGCCAGCTTAAAAACAACCCCAGCTTGCCATGGCCCAGAGCCATTTCCTGTTGAGTGTAATGACTTGGGTAGTTGCTCTGCTCTGCACTTATTAGACAGGCAACCAAAAAAAATAGCAACCGAAAAAAAAGCAACCAAAAAAACAACAGCAAAAAGCAGTCTTTGAAAGTGAAACAGACATTGCTAACAGCAGCTACCCATCTTGGTCTTCATTTCCCCCTTGAAAAAGATCTCAGTAATTAGCAGGACTTGTGAATCTCTCATGGAAATAAGAAAAAAGTTAAATAAAACTCAAACCTGCTTCCATCTCTCTGCAAACATCATCAGAAGGAGTGAAATCCAAACGATGCATTCACAGCAAAAACAGCAACTGGCACCACAAAGAACCAGTTTGTTCCTCAGCAAAGTTGTTGCCACTGCCCTGATGTGGAGCCCTGACCCGGGGCAGTGCTTCAGCACAAGCTGACCAGCAGCAGCTGTTGGGAGAATTACAATCCTGCAGCCATCCCCTTCCTGCGTGAGATTGGATCAGGGCAGTGAAGCAAAATACCCTTAATCCTGACCTGGCAGTATTGGAGGGAGTCGCTGTGCATCTGCTGTTTTGCACACAACACCTTTACCTTTGTCTCCACCTGATGAGTTCCAAACTGGCAGCCAAGAGCAACAGCGATGGCCCCGCAGATCATTTCCTAGTCAAACAGCTGTGCTGGCAGTGCCGATGAATGTTTCAGGATAACTAACTTCCTCCTCATCTGCGATTCCTCTGCACCTCTTAGTCTGTTCATGTGGAAATGGCTTAGCACTGGATTTAAACAGCACTTCCTCCGCAGACTGACTTTGCCTGGTATTTGTCCGTGTTATGGCATGTATCCATGTGAAAGAAAAAGCATGTTGAGGGTAATGGAGCAGAAGGACAGAGGGTCATCATTATTTTTTAAGCTGCTTTGGGGATTCCAAAGAAATCACTTGCAAGTGTCAATTATGTAGGCATTTTGATGTGGCTGCCTGGCGGAAAGAAGTTTGATTCTGCCACACCTTCCCTTCCTTCAGATTGCTTTCACCTGAATTTTAATGGTCTTAAAGGTCCTTCAAGCTTGGGAAAGATAAAACCAGTAAAATGTCTGATGCAGAGAGATGGCACAAGGTGATTCTGAGTGCTGTCCTTTGTTGATGAAAAATGTCTCATTTAAAGTTTTTCAGCTTGTGGATCTTTCCCAGGAATGAATTCGATTTCCTGGCTTTTGCATTCACTTCTGATTTCAGTAGAAATTGGCTCACGCGGTCAGGCCAGGACAGGGAGATGGATACAGACTGATCTTGTGCACAGACACTTCACCATCACCTGATAGAAGTATAATGGGTGGTATCCCTCCATCAGCTCAGGTCACCTACTCCATAAATAGGAGATCTGGCACGAATATTGAAGATGTCACCACTACCGAAATATCCACATCAGTCCTCAAAACCTTGCTACCTAAGGAGGTGGTGTGCAAAGGGCTGGAGATCTTCAAGAGATTAAAAGACATTTTGTCCCACCAGAAAGCAATTATAGAGGAAAGCACAGCTCATGCCATGGTGAACATCTGCATTCAGGTTTTAACTTCCTCCCCTTAGTGTCCTCATTTAGTTAACTGTCCAAAGGGAGATAAAAAATTATGGTTTCTTTTATTATATCTGTCAACTGTTGGCAGCAAGGAGTGCCTGTTTCTTGAAAACTATAATGTTCTCTCTCAAGTGAGGACTTCATCTGCTCAAGTTTCTTGCTTTTGGCCCAGAATAGGTAAGAGCAAGAGAAGAGAAGTCACTTTGCTGTTTCAGGTAATAGGGAACCAGTCAAACAGGCTGGGATTCTACCCAGAGCTCTGCCTGGGGACTCTGCCTGTGCAGGGCTTGTTGCTGTCCTGCTCATCCTGTGGGATGATTTCTACTAACTTGAAACCACTTGGGAATAACCTGTGTGAATCTCTTTCAATAAAGGCCTTTCTCATCTTTTTATAAATCAAAATAGCCTCAAATAATAATTTAAAACTTCACTGCCAAACAGAGTGAAACTCTCTGACTCTTTTGGTATTTCATGTTTTTCTTAGCACTGAAACTCCTGCAGATTCATGATTAGGTAGAAATCTCAGCTACTGCTAAAAAGAGGGAGTACGTTTTCAGCCAGCAGGATTGCACAAAAAGTCTTGAATTCAGTGTTAGGCCTTAGGAAGCAGAAGGTGCATTAAAAATAAGTTAAAATATCATGCTTTCTTGGATTCTGACTCACGCTTTGGGGACTGGTAATTCTGGAAATGGTTAATTAGTAAAAACATTTGGGACATTCTCAGCTAGAACACCTTCTGTGCCAGGACCACAAAGGGCTAGGATTTAATCTACACATGCAACAGCAATGGGAATGGGAATTATGCACCCTGCTGTATTTCAATATCCAGCAAGTCATCGTTTTGGCATGTTTAGATACCTCCATAGTTCTGCACAGATGAACCACAATGGGATTTACTTTCTTTTAAACCAAGCTGCTCAGTACCTGGGGAAGGCACAACAAATTTCCATACAATTTAATATATTATAGGTCATGACTTATTTTTAATTTTTTTTTTGAGCAAATGAATACCCTCAATAATCAGTGCTATTGCATTTAGTTAACTTTGGCTCCTGCCTATAGAGTAATCACACAGAGGTGCTGAGCACTGGATCATCAGATCTCAGGCCTCCTGCACCAGAATGTACCTCCTAAGAAGAGGACTGTCCATCTGTTATTGAAAGCAATGGTTAAAGGTCCAAAGATGTATGCTAATTCTTATTTCTGTTTTCTTGTGTGAAGTCACACACCTTGTGTGAAGATTAAGAATCTATAAATCCAAGAGACTCGTATAAAATGCTGAGTAACTATCAGAGCTTTGGCTCAATCCCAGATTTAAGCAAACCAATAAAGAAGGGGTAAAAGAATTTTACTCATTGCTATATAATAACAGTTTAAGACTTAACTGGATAAAGGGTAATAGGAAACAAGATCCTTGACAGTTCATTCCAGAGCTACCCTTATGAAACACAAGTCCTGTCATTTATTTGCCTTGTCCTTGATAAATACTCACAAAAGAAGTGAAGATTTTACAGGAGAAAATATCAATAATGTCTCAAGGGAGTCAGGCAAAATTGGTTTGTCTATTTACAAATCAATACATAAAATCCACCATAAAGCTGGTACTTATTTGACTGCGATGCCTGAGCAGTATTGCAGGAGTAAAGAGTTGTCCTCTGTAATGTATAATGGCATGGAGCAATGAAGCTGGTGTGCTGCATTGACTTTCTGGTTTTCTGTGTGTGTGCACATGTCAGCACAAGCCACATGGTTTCACTGGGGTTATGGGCTGTGGAGGTGGGCTGAGCAGCACCATGCTGGGAATCCCACATGGATATGCCTGATCTGTAACTCGGGGACCTCTTGAGACCTTCCTCACATGTCTGAATGCTCTGATATGTAGTCCCACTGTCCTATCAGAAAAGTCCATTGTTCATTTCCATCAATAACTCCCAGAGGCAAAGAATTTTCCTCCATGCATTTTTATTGCCTTGTGGAAGGGAGGAACTGGACAAAAAGCCCATGTCAGAGCATGAGGTTGAAGTCCCATCATGTGACCTGTGTGGGAAAGGCAGCCCAGCTCTTCCTGCCCCTTCCTACTGCTCTGTTCGCTGCATTGAATGAAACAGAAGAGCTCGGGCCCTTGTGGCATTAGCTTTCCCTGGAATACTGACAGGTTTTTGTATGATTTTGTTTTCTCCACTGCTGGACAGATCCAGCATGTATTCCCTAGGTGCTGGGAGTAAGTGGAAAAGGCAGTGCAGGCTTGATGGGGACAAGGGAGACGGTGTCCAGACATTTCCAGGAAAACAAAGGCAACTTGTTATCTGTGAACTCGACTTCCACTTCTATCAGGGAAGGCCAAGATCTGTCCCTGGGAAAAGGGATGCTTTTATATCCATGCAAGACTTTAACTAAGAAAAGGAGCTCAGAAAGCCCAGGGGCATTCCTCATATAATTATCAGGAATCTGAAATGTTGCCCAGGAAAGGAGCAAGGGAAGATGCAGAGAGAGAAATTATACCTTTCATTAAATTAGCTGAGCAGACCAGTTCCAGTACAAGAGGAAAAGATAAAAGACAGCTGGCTTTCAGGCACACGAACCCTTCTGCAAAGCTCAGGCAAAGATGGCAAACTTGATAAACACAGTCACTAAACACAGCCAAGACCCCAAGCATCAATTTAAATGCTACAGTTATGAAATTATTGCCCTTAACAATTTGAAAACGTCACTTGCAGGATGTAGGATCAACCCTAAGAATCAGTGAGAGAAAAACTGACTGGGTAGAAGTTCTGTAAAATGGGGTTCAACACCTTTGCTATTTTCTCCATCAGGATTTAAAAAGACATCAAGTCTGGGATACAAAAGCCAACAGCAAGAAAGATTTTTTTTTTTCTTCTGCAGACAGCAGTAAACAACACACATCTTTTAGAAAATGAAACATGTCCCAAGGAATTTGAGATGGATCATTGCCTTTTATGAAACATCAGATGTGTCTGGAACTTAACACTGAATATTAGAATGCAGAGAATAAGCAGACCACAAAAAAACGTCATTATGTGCAATGTATTGACTTTCCTTTCACAGTGGGGATAACAGCATTATTGTTTAGGTAAGCAAATGGGAATTCAAAGGGGAGACCAAATTCACCTTGCATCTCTTTTTTTATTATTTATTTATTTATTTATTTATTTATTTTGACAAGATGAAATTTGCTGCAATGTCCTGTATTACTGTATTACACATTACTGCCTGGAGGAAATTTTCCCCCCAAACAAGCAGATGAGAATATTTTGAGAGAGATTGCCAAGAAGCATAGAGCAATGAGCAAACACCAAATAGACAGTGTAAGCATGATTACTTTGTTTCTGCCTGCTCCCCCCTTCAGAGACAGTTGTTCAGACGCCTTTGCTCTCTGTATTCCCCCCCCCTCTCCTTTGTGTTCTCTTCATTTATGGTATTCTACCTGTTGGTTAATAAATTACTGTGTTACATGAATGGGGAAGACTTGATCTCTGATAAAGGATTTGTGACAAGCAGAGATGATGCTGGTGGTTTGTTCTACATGGTACCTCCTAGACAATTTATGCCACAACACAGCACATTTTTGAGTCTTAGATGTTGCTGTTGCATAATGCTCAGGTTGGTGACTACATGAGGGGTGGCTCCCCTCGAGGGGTGCCTTTGAAGACAGCTTAAGAAGTGTGTCACCACTCTGCCCTCGTGGCACAGCAGACAGGGTGGTGGATGGTGGTGTGAGATCAGGAACCAACACCCATGGTGCAACTTCTCAACCTGGTTTTACTGCTGAATTGGAGGTATGAATAACCATGTCCTGAATCCAGGAGTGGGAGCTCAGTTGTATCAGGTCACCTATTTCCAAGGCCGCCCACCCCTGTTCTCATGATGAAGAAGCTGTGGTGTCTAAGTTGGACACATCTTGTTTGCAGTCTGACTGTTGTGGGGGTTGGTCTGAATCTGGCCCTCAGTTCTGCTGTGCTGTCATTCCTGGATGAGCAGCAAGGATGGTGCTGCTTCTTCTGCCAGCCCTCAATGCCCTTCAGCAGCTCCATCTCCCTGCTCCTCATGGGGAACCTGACCTCAGCTGGCTCCCAGCACACGTCCTCGCTGCTGCCACCTTGCAGGCTTTCACCTTCTCCCTCATGCTAATCTCTTCAGGATGTTTGTCAGATGTTTTGAGGTAACCTGACATTTGTACTGACATGAGCCCTGAGAACATGTAAGAGAATTCCTTGGATTTCATAGGGATTCAGTGTCATTTTGGTCTCTTTAGAACTTTGTTACTCTTTTTTGTCCATGAGAATAAGTCCTGTTTGTGGTGGTGATGTGTCCAGTAAAGGCAACTCCTCACAGATAAGTGGGAAAATATGCAAACAAGAAAGATTTAGAGGAAGGCAAGAGATTTTTCTCAAGGTTTGTGTGCTTTCACAAAGTTCTGAAAACCAGTAAAAGATTTATTTTAAACTATAGCTAATCTGTATGACATGAGATGAAAAGAGATCAAACACACCAGCAACAGAACTATAGGGTATGATTTTTTTTTTAACTCAAATCACAATATAATCATCTTTATAGAAAACAGAAACACTGAAAACAGTTTTCTGGGGATGCAGTACATTGCATAGCACTCAGCTGTGGTTTAGAGGTTTGTTCCCTTTTCCTTCCCCCATCCACTGCTAAATTGTAACTTCCCTCCTGGTAGTTAGCAATAAACTAACACCTCAGGGATGGAGGAAATGATCGAAATGATTGGAAAACCTTTGAAATCATTGACTCACCGCCAGCAAACCACCTTCTATGGCAGCTGAATATCTGCTTGCATTTGAATATTTGATGGAATCTGTTTGAACTCAAATGAAACTGTTGCTGGGAGAGGAATAACTAAGGCAATCTATAGTAATGATCTAAGTAGTGCCGTTTGCAGCAATGGCACTGTGTTTCTCACTGTGTATCACTGCCACATTGTTAATGAGACCACTGAAACACACAGAGCCTATTAATGACAGGGGAAAAGCCTGCAGGGGGCTGAGCACCCACCGTTTTTGGAGGCCCTCGACTCACATCCTCTGCACCAGCTGTAGAAGTTTCCACTCAGCCTCTGACATGGAGGGATTGCCACCCCCTCACATCTCCCAGCTGAAAAGTTAATGGGAGCCCTCCCTAACCCATTCCAGTGGGCAAAGACTGGGATTACAAAAAACCTGGTACTTCTGCAAGTGGCATACTGAGGAAGTGGTGGAAAGGCAGGATCTCCTTTCTACTCTGATGGCTTTTGAAATGACTTTGCCTGCAAGCCACTAGTCCCTCTGAAGCTGAACTGTTTCGTTCTCCTATGCTGCCACAGTTTTTCCTCCTGCTCTCTCACAGTCATACAACTACCAAAGCCAAAGACAGATCAGTTATAAATTTCCTTGAAAAAAATTAAAAAAGAAAGGAAAAAAAAAAAAGAAAGAAACAAAAAACCACAGACTAAAAATAAAAATAATAAAAAAGAAAAAACACAAAAAAACCCCCACAAAAACAAAAACTCACCTAGCTCAGTGGAAGATACTAAGATTAAACCTGAAGCTAAAGGTGACCCAAAGGTCTTCTCTGAGCACCTGCAATGGTGGAAGATGTGCATTATTCATTTCTAAGCTAAGTGAGATGCTACAGAGGTCATTGAACCAGAGGAAAGCACAACTGGTAAGGTGACAAATGCTACTAAAATTATTTCTCAAAGCAAAGAGGAGCCAAAGGAGAAGGGTAATCACATCTTTCAATCATCTGGCTTCATGCCAAGTGAAAAAAGAGATGTTAGGCTGTCACCACTTCCTCCAGCACTGCTGAAGGGATATTGGCAGGCAGAAGAAAGCAGACCACTCCTCAAAAGCTCACCTTGATCTGCTGAGTAATTGCATTTCCATTAAGCAGTGCTTCTACAGGTACATCAGTGAAAACAGGAAAGTGAGAGAAAGCATACCCCCCTGAAGAACAAGAACGGGGAGCTAGTGACAACAGATGAAGAGAAGGCTGAGGTTCTCAACGACTATTTTTCCTCAGTCTTTACTGGCAACCTCTCTCTCAACACCTCCCAAGTCAAAAAAAAAACCAAGGCAGGAATCAAGGCAGTGAAGTCACTCCCAGTGTATGTGAAAATCAGGTTCATGACCTCCTGAGGAACCTGAACATACCTAAGTCTATGGGACTTGATGAGATGCATCCTAGAGTTCCGAGTGAACTGGCAGATGCAGTCACCAAGCCACTCTCAATAATATTTGAGAAGTCCTGGCAGTCAGGTGAAGTCCCTTGGAGACTGGAAGCAGGGACTGTTACACCTATATTTAAAAAGGGTAGAAAGGAGGACCCTGGGAACTACCGACCTGTCAGCCTCCCCTCTGTGCCTGGGAAGATCATCAAACAGATTATCCCAGAAGGCCTGATAAGGCACATGGAGGACAAGGAAGTGGGCCCAGGTGAACCTCATGAGGTTCAACAAAAGCAAGTGCAGGGTCTTGCACCTGGGCCTGAACAATCCCCACTATCAATACAGGCTGAGGGAGGAGGTGATAGAGAACAGCCCTGCAGAAAAGGACTTGGGGGTGTTGGTAGATGAGAAGTTGGACATGAGCAGTCAGTGTGTGCTTGCAGCCCAGAAGGACAATCACATCCTGGGCTGCATCAAAAAAAGTGTGGCGAGGAGATTGAGAAAGGTGATTCTACTGCTCTGTTCTGGTGAGACTTCACCTGGAATACTGCTTCCATCTCTGGAGGCCTCAGCACAGAAAGAACATGGACCTGATGGAGCGGGTCCAGAGGAGGGCCACGAAGATGATCAGGGAGCTGGAACACCTCTCCTATGAGGACAGGCTGAGGGAGCTGGGATTGTTCAGCCTGGAGAAGAGAAGGCTCCAGGGAGACCTAAT